>PITA01000359.1:5488-295262 GCA_004023965.1 Spilogale gracilis | reverse complement strand
GGCCATGACCTGCTCCTCTCATTATGTGGAGGTAATAAATCTGAAATGGGAAAAATGTGGCCAACCAGAAGAGAGAAACAGAGTGGGAACAGTAGACCCAACAACATTATTTTAGTTTCTGAAATCCCTGAAGCTAGATATACTCCTAACATTCAGGTAAATCATCAACATAATCTGAGTGAACACAAATGAAATTTTTAAAAAAGCTTTCAAAGTGATGTTCATTATCAAAACTCAATTCAATCATATTCAACTACCCCATAAATTATCATTGAATCTCTACTATGTGCTGGGCATTCTTTTAGATGTAGGCTGGCCCAAACAAATGTCTGTTTTCATAATATAATTCCATTTTATGCTATTTGAAACTAGCACTTACCTCCAAAAAAGTAAACAAACCCTTAGAATCTTACCAAATATTTATTTTTTTAAGACTTATTTATTTATTTATTTATTTGAGCAGGGGGACGGGCAGTGGGAGAGGGAGAGAGAATCTTCAGCAGACTCCCCATGGAGCACGGAGCCTGATGAGGCTGGATCTCACCACCCTGAGACGATGACCTGAACCTAAATCAGGAGTGGGACACGTAACTGACTGAGCCACCCAGGGACCCCCAACCCTCTTTTACTATATTTATACTTTGTTATTGGGGTAATTTCTACTCTAATGTGAAAGCAGATAATAACAAAATACTGGCATAGATATTGGATCAGCCAATATCTATGTAAAAGCCAGCTGACCAGTACATGAAAATATATAAAATTAGATCAGGAATAAAAATGTATACTGTATATATCTACCCATAAAAACTGAGATTCATTTAATTCTTCATAAATCGAGAGTTAGAAAATATAAGAATCATTTTGCTTTTCAAGGATCTCTCTAACCCTGTTATCCAAAATCACTGACAAGTTTTCCCTAAGATAGATTAGCATGGAATCAACATGCTAGATTTCAAGTTCGTAGGGTCAATGTTCCTGTTGTAAAACATGCAACCCAAAACTTAACATCCCTAAAGATGTGAGGTAGCCCAAACAGAATACAGGATTCCTACAACCTCCCCACTGTAAATCTTGAATGTAGAACTTTGCCATTCAAGGACTAAACACTTGAGGTATAAACTCTTTTTTTTCAGTGTTCTAAGATTCATTGCCCATTCCCCACACCCAGTGCTCCATGCAATAGGTGCCCTCAGTACCCACCACCAGGCTCTCCTATCCCCCCACTCCCTCCCTCCAAGTCCCTCAGTTTGTTTGTGTCCAAAGTCTCTCATGTTTCATTTCTCTCCCTGAATTACCCTACTTCCCATTTACTTTCCTTCTCCTACTGTCTCCTGTATTATCCCTTATGCACCACAACTCTTGTAGAGTAACTGAAAACAGCAACAGGTACTTTTCTGAAGGGACCAAAAGATGCAGCTGGGAGTTTCAAGCGAACCATTTAGCTAGAGCTATGTGCGTTTCCTAAATTAAGCTATGTATCAGAGTCATAGTTTTTTAAAACCGTAGATATCTGGGTACTTAGCTCCTTGTCAGGCAGATTCTGAATCCATGGATCTGAGATAAAGCCTGAGCAAGTATCCTTTTTTCAGTTTCTGAGAACATAATGATGCAAAGCCAGATTTCAGATCTAGAAAATACCCCAGCACTCCCATAAGAATAAATCTTTCTTTTTCTCTCTCTCATCATGCACTCTCAACTCTTTTTAATGTCCATGAAGTGAGATGTAAAAACTTCAGCTAATATTGAGGAGATGGTTAATTTGTATCATGAAGATATACTTAGGAAACATGATGTATTTCCATATACTAGAACTGGGGAATTCATGAAGATTATAGAATATACCCCTTCCAAATATCAAGCGTCTACTGTATCTTATAAATTTTAAGATTGCAATTGTCACACAATCCCTGCCTGCAGAGAGGTCGCAACACGAAACTGGTCTCGTTCGTTCCCTTCGCACAGGAATCTCTCTCCCCTGCACAGATGTAACTCTCCTTCCCCCGGAAAGTCCCTCAGCTTATATACAATACAGCAGCCAATCAGGAGGCTGTTCACGTGCTGGCCAATCAGGAGGCTGTTCACGTGCTGGTCAATCAGGAGGCTGTTCACGTGCAGCCACGAGTCCTTGTTACTCAACTGGAAGGCGCTCGTCAGTTGTTTACCACAGTTCTGGCGGTACATGGCGATCTGCCAGCCGCCATTTTGTGAACACTTATGTAGCCAAGGGACGGGTCCCAGGCACCCCGACATGCAATGGCAGCCATATTATATTTAAATCATTGAATTTTAGAACTCAAATAGGCTTGGAAACTCATTTAGTCCAACTCGCTCATTTTACAGAAGAAAAATTAGAGTTTTTGATATTAACATATTAACAGATTTCATGAGGCAAATGAAGTCCAAAATGTATATCTTACTGTAAATTTTTCAAATTTTGCTTAGGTGAGCACAGCCATCTCCCAAGTCACTAAAGCCTTCAAAAACACTGAAACTGATCCTTGGAGTCCCTCACACCAGTGAGTCAGAAAATAAGGAGCTCATTTCATCTTTAAAGACTTCTCAGTTGGCAGGAGCACCTGGCTGGATCAGTCAGTGAAGCACGTGACTTGGTCTTGGGGTTGTAAGTGTAAGCCCAACACTGGGTATAGAGATTACTTAAACAAACAAACAGACAACAACAACAAAAAACCCACCTTCTCAGTTGGTAACTATGACTTCTTTCCATCTGTTGAAATGCTCAGGTGACCTGATCATTTATGAAACCTCTCATTTGAAAACCAAAGAGCATTCTAGAAATGCATTCTAGAAATCAAGTTGAGAACTCGATAGATTATTATGTTTTGCTCTTAGATGGAGCATATTCTAAAACAGAGTAGATCATGACATAGGTTTGTGGCTCAGGTTTTACTTTCAGGAAACATTCAAGCCTTCTAAAATTTGGTTATGAATCTGAACAGAGCATGTAACTTTCTAATCATAACAAACAGTGTAGTTATTGGTTTTCAAGAGAATTCTATCTCAAATGAAACTCATATAATATTTTTGTAGATATGCATATATTGAGTCATTGTATACATTGCCAGTTTTTATAACATTAAGATTAAATATACCACAAAATGATCCTAGCTCTTAAAAGTTATCTTTACATGTTCAATATCTGTATTTGGGGTGCCCAGGTGGCTCAGTCAGTTAAGTATCTGACTCTTGGTCTGGCTCCAGTCTCAATCTCAGGGTCATAAGTTCAAGCCCCACAGGAGAAAAAAAATATTTAATGCCTGTCTAATGGAAGATATTTGTAACCTTATGCAGCTTATAGTATATCACTATTTTATATAGCAACACTCCAAAGAAAACTGTCAAGTTTAGCCTAAATGTGTGCAAGGCAAGACTCAGTACGAAACATATCCCAGATCACTTTCGACATTTTTAACATACATAGGTCATTGGCCAGAGACAGAATGCTCACAACAGACCTTCTACTCTAAGTCTGTAGGTTATAAAACCTGAAAGTCACATTTAGGTAGCACATGTCTTTGGTCAACTATGCTTCAGACTGTGGAGGAAATATTCCTGAATAAATCAGTGAACTGCTAATTTGTAATGGATGGAGAGGAAGAACCACATCTGAAAGGATCAGTTTGAAGGGAGATTATTTCTCTTACTCATTAATTCATTAATCCAATAATCTTATATTAAGCACAATCATTACAAGTCCAAACTAGATCAGGAACTTTCTGGTAATAAGTTAACAGGTTAACATAATGTAGTCTTGTCTGTCTGAGATTTACTAATATGGAAAAAGAAAAGTTATTAGTTCAGTCTGAATATTGACTTAGAGAAAGGAAAAAAGTATTCTCACTAATTGTTCATACTGTACATTGAAACAATTATTTAGGAACTGTAGTGAGATTGTCCTCTGAGATTTTCTAAATAAGGAAAATAAATTGCCCTCAGTCTAAAGCTAGAATAGATTACCCTATGTGTGAAAGAGATAAAAAAAATATCTTTTAGGCTGGCACAATTCCAGAGGCCATTGAATATATGACCAACTCTTGATTTTCAGGCAGTACCTAAACCCTTTGGAATATTTTGGGGTAGTAACTAATTGACCTTGGTTAAGCTATAGGGTCAGTTTTGGGGTACCAAACAGGAAGAGATCCCTGGATATCATTTAATTTTCACAAGAGTAACTCCTCCCAGGTTCTTTTATTCCTATCAGTTGTCCTAAATGAATTATATATAATATCATTTAATTTTCAACACAAGAGTAGTAGGTAAGAGTGTGGAAATTTTTTTAAATAGTGACATAAAACACTGTATATCCTTCCTATTACGTATTTAGTAATTTTACCTTACCGTATCTGAAATTTCAAGAAATAGTAATCCTTTTCTATGCCATCAAGTTTGCTGGCTATTAATTCCTGAATCATATCAGAAGTAATAAATACTGTATTTGGGAAAAACAATGTCATATACTATGTCATGTACTATGCATATACTTTTCTTTTAAAAGAATAGAATGGTTTGGGGAAGAAAAGATCTCCATATCACATTAAATTTTTTATTATAGGTATATTAAGGCAATATTTGGAATTTTTGTGATAATATTTCTAGGTCAGAACTTCCTTTCAACTCTTTCTATTCAGTCAATGACTTTCTCATTCCAAAAAATCTCTGACATTTCTTAGGCTGTATAATTTCTCTAAGAAAATTCAGCTCTCAAAAAGCCCAGTGTCCATGTTTAAAAAACATGGCAAAAGACAAAGAAGAGCTCAGTCTAACCAGTTAAATTTATTTTTCCTATTTAAAAATGAGAAGTATTTGAAATTAAAGTGTTGGTGCCATATGGAAAAATCCTTGAGCCATATTGCACAGTACAGAAAACATTTAGGACATTTGTAATACAACTTTGTGTTACCTTAAAATGCTTCTTTTCACAGAAGAAAGAAAAGTTGAAAGAACTCACAGAAAAAGACGTCATAACATCATAATAAGATTAAGAAATGATTCCTAAAAATACAAACTATACCTGAAAAGAAATCAAATATTCCAAAAACATATTTGAGAGTAAAATTTATCTGTGATCTTCCTGATAGACAGGCTAACAGGGAACACAATCAACTACATCAGTCCTTTGAACATGAAAGTGGAAGTACACCCATTTCTTGACTAAAACAGTAAATATTATTAATATTATCTAGGATTTTATATATTTGCATTGTGTAGCTCACTAGCTCATGTTCTTGACAACAGTTTCTCAACTAACACAGAAGTCCTTTTTAAGTTTTTCTTGGAATTCCTGTTTTCCAAAGAATGTATGCTGGAGATAAAAATACAGTCATGATAACAGTATTCTCCAAATCTGTCCCAGCTGAGAGAATGCAAACTGTTTTAAATTTCTCAATAAGAAAAAAAGTCCCCAAGAAGGCCCTCTTGGCTATAGTTTGATATTTACCATTTTCTTTCTCTTTTATTCTGTAATGATTGCTCCTATCACTGCTGAAGCCAAAAATGGCTGCTACCTCACTATTGTTCACAGAAGTGGCTATCACCAGTGGTTGAAAGGGGGCTTATATAAAGACTCATCAACATCCAAGTCAAGGGTTCGTCATCTTATCAGTGTCCATCTCTGTGCTGAGGCCACTATCTCTCATTTTCCAGAACTGTTGGCAGCAGAGGTGATGAATGAATCAATGGATACTTCTGGAAAGTGTTTATTTTCATGTTTATGGAGGATGTTATTGTATTCCCTTTACCCTAGAAAATGTGAATGAAGTCAGAGGAGAAGATGTTCTATACAGGATCACCAGCCCTCTCTAACTCTGTGACCTGTTTTCTGTCAACCAAATGATAGCATCTTGACTTCTCAGGGTATTTCTTTCTCAAGATGATTCAGAGCCCTCATGTAAATAGATTCCCCCAAAGACCTTCCCCACCTACCCTCCAGACATATGTGGACACATCTGAACCCCTGACACTTCCCTATTTACATTTCTACATAGACTTACTATCATCAACATAAATATCTCCATCTCCATCCCAAACCCACTCTTTCCCTAATCATCCTCATCTCAGCAACTGCTACCTTCATCTTAATCAAGCCAAAGATGTTCCAGTCATCTGTAATTCCTGCTTCCCTTATCTCCTATACACACTCCTCAGTAAGACAAAATGGCATCATGCACAAATACTTCTTAACTCTGACCATTTGCCCTGAGAATTTCCTAGTTGGTTTTCCTGCTCCTGTTCTTGTCCCGGTGCTTTCCATTCTCCATGCAGCAGTCAAAGTAATCTTTTTAAAAGTCATCATAGCCTTCCCTGCATGGCAATGAAAAAGAATCCAAACTCCTTACCATGGCCTACAAATCTCTATGTGATCTGGCCCCCACCCACCTGTATTATTTAACTATTGCTGAGTAACACATTATCCAAAAACTCAATGGTTTGAAACAATATTTACTACCTGGCAGTTTTTGTAGGTAAAGGACCCAACTGTAGCTCAGCTGGGTCTCTGCTTCAGGGTTCTTCCAAGCTTCATTCAAGGTGAGGGAAAGGGCTGCAAGTCATCTCAGTGCTCAGTTGGAGAGGCTACTCTTCCAACATCATTCATATGCTTGTTGGCAGGATTCAGTGCATCGTGGCCTATTGGTCTGAGGACCTCCGTTCTTTATTGATTATAGGCCAATGTCCCCCCTAGTTCCTTATCACATGGGTCTCTCTAGAGCAGCTCAAAATTTTGTGATTTGTTTCATTAGAGGAGTGAGTCAGAAAAACAGGCAGAGAAAAGGGGAGAAAGAGAGTGTGTGTGCAAGAAAGAGGTTCACAGGTTTTTACAACCTGGTCTCAGAAGTGGTATTCCATCACTTTTGCCATATGCTGCTGGTTAGAAATGAGTCACGAAGTCCAGCCACTTACAGGGGAGGGCATTGCACCAGGGAGTGAAGCCTGGGCAGTGGGTGTCCTTGGGAGCCATGTCAGCTGCTGTATACCACACCTGCTCTGACCTCATGGCCCAGGCTTCTCACCTTTGTTCCTTCACACAATCCGGCCTTTGTCCTTTCCTTTGAATATACTAAGCTCCGGTTTATCTGACTGCCTTGCCCTAGCTGTTCCCCCACCTGGGAAACTGTCCTCGATCTACATGTGAACAGCTCTGTCAAGAGTCTATGTCTCTGCTTGGATATTCTGCCTGTCCCTGAACACGCCAGCTAAATGTATCGCCAGCCTCTAAGCCCTTGCATTTCCATCACCCTGTTTGATTTGGGGCTTGGGACTAAGTCACCAAAACAGTCCCTTCTTCTTTCTGATTCTTTCTAGAGCACTAGACAAAAAACCAATCAAATCAAAACAAACAAACAACAAGAAAAACACTTAGAGCTGGCCAAAATAACAGGCAGATAGTGGAGTGAGTTCCCATAATTATGAAGCATCAAATAAATTAAGAGCAGCCAGAGTCCCGCTTTTATCTGCTCATGGAGTTCACGTTGACTTCTACCACTACCACGGGAACTGACTGGACTCCGTGCAGACATACAGTAAGAACTAAGAGGGTAGCGAATACATTTCCAGATGTTTTCCCAAAATTAGATATCTGCATGAATTAATAAAGTTAACGGACCACTAAACTCGAATTTTCTGTTCATCCCCATCGGACAATCAATTGAGAAAAAAAAAATGCTTGATGCCTACAACACAGGTGCTGGCATAGGTGTTGTCAAACATGTTGCCAATGGGAACAGTTACAAGTAAGAGGAATACATCTCGGAGAAGCAGGCACTTTTAAAACTTAAAGCAGTGAGGAATCCAGAAAGTTCGGTTAACTGTTGAAAAGAAGTCCTTCACTTCGTGGCAACTCAGAACAAGCAGAAAAGTCAGAACTATTTCATAAGATTTTCCCAGTGGCTCCTCACAAATTGAAAGGACTATTTGGCCAGAATTTCCACACTTCCCAAGACAATGACACAGGTGGGTATGGCCCATGCCCAACATGGATAAAGATGTTTTTATTACTCAGGGAGTTGACTTCAGGTTTCATTTGCAGAAGTGAGAAGTGAGAAGATATTTGCAAATCATATATCAGATAAGTGCTTAATATCCAAAACTTATGAAGAATTCATATAACTTAATAGACAAAAATCTGATTTAAAAGTGGGCAGAAGATTTGAATAGATATTTTTCCAAAAAGAATACAGATGACCAATAGGTGCGTGAAAAGATGCCCAACCTCACTCATCAGTCAGGAAATGCAATTCAAAACCACAATGAGATATCACATCACACCTGTCAGAATGACTATCATCAAAAAGATAAGAAATAGCAAGTGTCGGCAAAGAGGTGAAATAAAGGAAACTTTTGTGCACTTTCAGTGGGAAGGTAAATTAGAGCACAGCCACTCTGAAAAACTGTATAAAGCCTCCTTAAAAAAACAAAAATAGATCCACCATAGGATCCAGCAATTCTGCTTCTGGGTATTTACACCAATTAACCAGAAGCAGTAATTAAAAAGAATATACATCCACATTTACTGCAACATTATTTATAATAGCCAAGATATGGAAGCAACGTAAGTGTCCATCAATGGATGAATAGAAAAAGAAATCATGGTGTATATATATATAATATATAAAATGAAATATTACTCAGCCAGAAAAGAGAATGAAATCTTGCCATCTGGGACAACACAGATGGACTTTGAGAGTATCGTGCTAAGTGAAATAAGTCAGAGAAAAACAAATGTGATCTCTCTTATAAGTGGAATCTAAAACAAACAAAACAAAACAGAAATCTCATAGGTAGAGAGAACATATTGGTGGGTGCTGGGAGGGGTTGGTTGTGAGAAATAGGTGAATAGGATATTAAGTATTCAAAAGGAAAGAGAAGTAGCATTCTTTGGATAGGCTGCAAACTTGAAACAGGTAGGGAGATAAAAACACTAGATGTACATATTTATTATGTGACAGGATGTAAAATAATTTGTGGAAAATGCTTTTAAGACACCATATCTATGATGGTAAGGAACTCATTTTGGATCTAATCATTTGAATATAATAAAGAAAAAAGAATTAGAGTCAAAGTTAAGTTATATAAAAAAATAAATAAAAATTACTAAAATTAAAACAAAATTTTCAAAAAAACTATTAAGTTTACTGTATGGAAACACAATTAGAGATCTTATGGATATAGATGGTTAAACATATATGTGGTTCACTGAAAATTTATAGCTATTCTTTTTTTTTTTTTAAGATTTTTATTTATTTATTTGACAGAGAGAAACACAGCTAGAGAGGGAACACAAGCAGAGGGACTGAGAGAGAGAGAAGCAGGCTTCCCACCGAGCAGGAAGCCCGATGTGGGGCTTGATCCCGGGTCTCCAGGATCATGACCTGAGCCGAAAGCAGTTGCTTAATCACCTGAGCCACCCAGGCACCCCAGAAAATTTATAGCTATTCTGAAAATATTGCCATATATATTTGTAAAGAGTAGTGTTAAAATTTTAATCTGCAGTCTGTCTAGTTAATAATCAGAGAGGTAATATTTACATACACACACACACAGAAAAAAACAAACTGGGTATGATATTTGCAACTCATATTTAAAAATGTGTAATTCTCTAACACCAGCAACTTCCAGATATCAATAAAATACGAATAAAAAGTAAGCAAAATTTAGAAACAGACAAGAGTAATTACAAATGTTCCTTAAATATATGAAAAGATTTCAAATGAAGAATGATATTAAGACACTAATTAAAACGATACTGAGGGATGCCTGGGTGGCTCAGTTGGTTAAGCCACTGCCTTCAGCTCAGGTCATGATCCCGGAGTACCGGGATCGAGTCCCACATCGGGCTCCCTGCTCGGCGGGAAGCCTGCTTCTCCCTCTCTCACTCCCCCTGCTTGTGTTCCCTCTCTGGCTGTGTTTCTCTCTGTCAAATAAATAAAATCTTTAAAAAAAAGAAAAAAACAATACTGAAATTCCATGTTTCACCCATCAGATTGGCAAAGTTCAAAAAGTTTGGTGAAATACAATAATGGCAAATACGTAATGCACCAGGAATTCTACTGGGGCTCATGGGTGTGTAAATGAATCCAAACTTCATGGAGAGCACCTGGTGGTATCTACCAAAATTTAAATGCACATATTTATGACCCAGAAATTCCACCTCTAAGATTTATCCAATGTAAATACTTGGGCTTGTGCAAAATGATGTTTTTATATAGCTCTTCACCAGAGCATTGTTTATATTAGCAGAAGTTTGGAAACTGCCATCAATGGTTATTGCTTAGGTAAGTAGCCGTTCATCTAAACCATGGCAGACATTCTTACTTATCTATCCACTCATCATTCTCCAACTTCTATTTTGCCATTAGGCCATAGTGTTCTAATCCTCTCCCCAACCCCTAGAAATTAATCTTGAAGAGCCTAAATCAACCGTGGTCATTTCATTCACCTTGGAATACAATAAAATCTCCAGACCACTGGCTCTGGAAGAATCCAGTGGCTGGACGATGGGCCAAAAGATTTACTCTTCTCAAAATACCCCTTTGAACTCTGGATTTGCAACAAGGACGTGTATGTATGAAAAAGAAAACAATAACAACAACAAAAACTTGTAAATAACATTCTCCTCCATTTTTAAATTTTAAAACTTGAGGCCTAAAAATTAAATTTTCACAGACTTTGAAAACAGTAGTAGAAATCCAGCCTGAGTCCACTGTATCCCAGCTGTAAACCACAGCAAGGTCCAGCCTTTCTGCAAGTGAGGTTTGCTGTTATTTGGGTTTTTTTCCTTTTTTCTTTTTCCTTTTTTAAGATTTTATTTATTTATTTGACAGAGACACAGCTAGAGAGAGAACAACAGCATGGGGAGTGAGAGAGGGAAAAGCAGGCTTCCCGCCGAGCCAGGAGCCCAATGCAGGGCTTGAACCCAGGACTCTGGGATCATGACCTGAGCTGAAGGCAGACACCCAATGACTGAGCCACCCAGGTGCCCCTATTATTTGTTTTAATAGCATATATTCCCTCCCCAGAGAAGATATAGACTGGTTTAGCAGCTGATGACTACAAAATTAGGCAAGCAAGTTCAAATTCTGTCTCTACGACTCCTTACCAGCTCTATGACTTTAAGCAGATAACATCTGAACCTCAGTTGATCATCTTCAAACACGCTAATAATGAAACCTCAGGGTTGTGAGAATTCAATTAGTTTCAGTGAGATTTACCAGATAAAGCCCCCGAGCCCCGAGCTGAGCTTTCACAGCTGCTCAAGTGGGTGTTGCTTACTATAACAGGTTCACTGAAACAAAGGAGATTTAAGTGACCTTCTGGTTCAATATTTCAGGAATTTTTCAGCAAAAGAATCAAAAACACCACATCAGTGGTCATAAAACTAAGATTGGGCTAACTTCTATTAAACTAGCAAAAGAAGAGTATTCTGGGCCATGTTTCTGCTACTTCGGCTTTGTGAGAACGTTGGAAGCACCTGGCAGGTTTTGGGACGTCCTGCTTGCCACCTGGGTTCCATCTTTGGAGACTCTGGCTTCATTGGTTTGGGCTGCTGTCTGGGCAGCAGTTCTTGAGAGGGACTTGTGAGGAGCTAAAGGCTGAGAACCATTGACCTAGGCTCTTCATTGAATTATCTACTATTAATTCAGTCGTTGCTATTCTCATTATGTTGGTAGAGGTTTTGAAGGTTTATGCATTTCCCCCCATAGATGAGAAGTTTCATCAGGGCAAGAATGTTCTCTTTTCTTCTTCACTTCTGCCTTCTATCTTCTCTTTAGACTCACCAAGTACCTAGCTGACTCTCTGTCTTCTCTGGTGATCGATTGGCTCTTAAAAATTGAAAAGTCTGACAGAAGCTAGAGGCCTCCATCAGGGTCTTCCTCCCCAGGTGGGAAACTCACTTAATGAGAAGAGCAATCAGGTATGGTGCATCTTCTCCAGTGCCATTGCTCCTTCTATGGGTAAAGATTTCAGAAACGGGTTCCATTCCCAGCCAAAACAGTCATGTTTCCAGTTGCTTTTCTTTTCCTCCTAATTATTTTCAACATTCACTGGATTAAATAACCATGCACACAAAACCATGACCAGAAGTAACTGACTATTTTGGTTTTGCTTTCAGACATTTAGGGAAGGAATGTGATATAGCAAAAGAACACTGGATTTGAGGTCAGGACATGGGTTCAAGTCCTGCCCTACCGCGTGCCACTGGGAAGTCACTTTGCACCATAGACAGACCTTGATTTTCCACTTTATAAGGCAAGTACTTATAATACAGCATTGTTAGGATAATGAGATCATGTGTGTGAAAAGCATTTCATAAAATACAAAGCCTTTTCCAAATATTAATTACGATTGTGAAAGGAATAAGTGAAAAACCTTAAGCAACTGAATATATTGATTGTATTTAACAATTTATTTAACAATGATTTAGCATCCCCCATTTAGAATTTAAAAAAAAATTATCCTAGGTCTTTCCTTGTTTGCCTAACATCAGATTTCACATCCCTGTCTAAAATTTAACTTAGTTATTTTTATTCCCAACACTGTAATAGGACTAAAATGTGTCGCCTAAACTCAAAACAGTTATGTTATTATCTAGATAGTCTTTTTTCCAATGAACTCTTTATTTTTAAAATTATTTTATTTATTTATTTGACAGAGAAAAACATAGAGAGAGAGAACACAAGCAGGGGGAGTGAGAGAGGGAGAAGCAGGCTCCCCACCTAGCAGGCAGCCCGATGTGGGGCTCAATCCCGGGACTCCGGGATCATGACCTGAGCCCAAGCAGATGCTTAAAGACTGAACCACCCAGGCACCCCTCCAATGAACTCTTTAGAAGGAAGACATGATATAAAGAGAAAGAAGCTGATAGGTACCACTCCTTCAGTCATTCCGCAGGATCACGTTACGGAGAGCCTGCAAGGGCAGGGGCTGTGGGAGGATCTGTGGTGGAGGTAATGCCCAGGACCGACACTGGTGGGAGCTCCAGTCTGGCAGGGATGCGTGTGATAAACGTTACAACTGGGAAAGATGGCGATCATTAGCAGAGTATTCCACAGAGTCAAGGCTGTAAGAATAAAGCTTAAAGATTTCACTAGTCCAAACAGAGCTGGGCAGAATTGGTGCCCAGGCATGGAGACAGGAAGGTCTGGGCGAGAAGGAGCATGGTTCGTTAGAGTAACTGAAAGATGTTCAGTGTGGCTGGAACGTATGAGGGAAAGTGGTTGCGAGACGAGCCTGGGAAGGTAAATATTACTCATAAGCCATGGAAACACTGTCAAGGAATTTGGATTTTATCCTAAGAACACTGGGAAACCATTAAAAGACTTGAAACAGGAAAATGATATAATCAGATCCCTAGGGGTTTTGTTTGTGGGTTTTGCTTGGTTGCAGTGCAGAGCATGCATCTGAGGGGAGAAAGAAGCAGTCAAGGGGCCCTGATATAATACTCGAGGACAGGTGTTTGTGACTCCGTGTATGTTTGCGACCCTGTCTTACATAGTGACAGAGTCTGAGAGATGGAAGGGAGCAATCTTTGTAAAACTCAAATCTGGAGTCACCTGGGTGACTCAGACTGTTAAGTGCCTGCCTTTGGCTCAGCCCATGATCCCAGGGTCCTGAGTTCGAGCCCTGCATCGGGCTCCCTACTCATCGGAGAGCCTGCTTCTTACCCTCCTCCCTGCTCATGCTCTCTCTCTCTTAAATAAGTAAAATCTTTAAAAAAAATAAATAAAACTCAAATCTGATCATGTCACCCCCATGCTTAAAACTCTTCGACTTTTCCCACTGCTCTTAGAATAAAATTTCAAAAACACTGAACGTGGCTTAAAGGGCTCTTTGTGTTTTGACCCCTTTCCCCTTGCAAGCTGCACTTCTGTGTTTCTTGTATGTATTAAGTTCTTTGGACCTGAGGGCCATCCTACACAACATGCCTAGAAACTTCTTACAGGCCATAACTGGTTTACTGCACAATGAATGAAGTGGATGGATTAGGGAATCTGTAGGAAGTCAAATCAATAAAGACTTGGAGGGGAGAAGGACATCAAGGATAAAGCAAAATTTTCTGGCTTGAGTGACTGGCTGGTGTAGGGAACATTTGGAAAGGAGACATACTAGACGGTTCAGTCTGGCTTCTACTGAGTTTGGGGTGAGTGCAAGCTCTCCAAGGAGGGATCCTAACTAAGCATTTGGATCTAAGTACTTAGCACAAGCCAGACTCCATGCCAGGCACTTCCACATGTATTAGCTCGTGTAATTAACCCAAGCCAAATGTAGATAAAAACACTTAACTACATGACCTAATTTTAATGTAGGCTCTACACTAATTATGTTAATCTGGACTACGAATAGCCTACACCCATTCATCTGGGGAAATGAGCACTTTGTCCTGAAGGAGTTAAAACTGTCTAATGATTGAACCACTTCATTTCCAAAGTATCCCTATGGTATGATTATGGGAAGACTTAAAAAACAAAAACAAGTAGAGATGGGCTGGTGAGTAATTTTATTCCCATCGAGCAGTTTTAGCCTGTCCTAGTCTCTTGCATGAGTAATCGGGGGCCCAGTTTATTTTAAATAAGCTCAACAGAGGCAAAGAAGAAAATGTCTTACCACTTCCCCTCCACAACACTCCACATTCCGTGTGATAGGGGCTTCCCCTTCCCGCTTTGGGCAAGGTATTAAGAGCCAGGCCTATCGAGTATTTCTTCCACCACAGTTCATAGATTTTGTGCCTCTATGTTGTACGTCAGGTGTGCCATTAGCCTTCCAGAATATGTTTCCACTGCACCCTTCAAGCCTTCAGACTCTAGCTCCCCACCAATGGAATTAAGCTCTTTGCTCCCTCATAGTTTAGAAAAATATTTCTCAAAGTACAATCTGCAGCCAAGCACACTGGGATCAATAGAGCTGTTTTCTTGATGAATGGATAAAGAAGATGTGGTACATACAATGGAATACTATGCCTCCGTCAGAAAGGATGAATATCCAACTTTTGTAGCAACATGGACTGGACTGGAAGAGATTATGCTGAGTGAAATAAGCCAAGAAGAGAAAGTCAAGTATCGCATGGTTTCACTTACTTGCGGTGCATGAGGGGCAAACTGGAGGGCAGTGGGAGAAGGAAAGCAAATGAGAACTAGGGTAATCTAGGCAGGGAAACGAAATAACAGAGACTTTGGACACAGAAACAAACTGAGGGACTTGGAGGGAGGGGGGTGGAGGGATGGGAGAGCCTGGTGGTGGGTACTGGGGACACCTAAAGCGTGGAGCACTGGGTATGGGGAATGGGGAATGAATCTTGAAACACTGGGGAAAAAAAACTTTAGTAACAATAAAAAAAAAAAAAATAGAGCTGTTTTCTTAAACTGTAGGCATGGCCCCTGACCACCCCCCAGCCCCATCTACTAAGTCAGCATTTCTCAAAGTGGGGCCCAGGACTCTGCATTTAAAAAAAAAAAAAAAGTCCAGGTGCAATTTTTTCAGACTAAAGTTTAAGAATGTGGAAAAACATTTTAAGGATGGTAGGCAATTTTCATTATACATCTTGCTGCCACAAATAGTTACAGAGTGTCTCCTCACAGAGAAACAATACACCTCAACAATAAATACATCAAATAAATAAATTAAAATTTGAATGCTGAAGTAAAAACAAAAAAAATTTTGGAAAACAGAAGAAATATCATTTTTGTGAACTTTTTCATTCACAGAGCTGTGGTCTTTTGTTGTTGTTCAGATACTAATTGTTTGAACACTCTGAACTGAATTTCATGAAAGAATGCTTAAAGAGATTTTACTCACCTACTAGAGTAACTGGTGAAGAACAGAGTTGTAAATATTTTACACAGGATGACTACCTACCAGGTAAGTATTCACAATTACAAAAAAAATAAGCTTGGGCACCGGGGTGGCTCAGAGGGTTAAAGCCTCTGTCTTCAGCTCAGGTCAGGATCTCAGGGTCCTGGGATCGAGTCCCACATCGGGCTCTCTGCTCGGCAGGGGTCCTGCTTCCTCTGATCTCTCTGCCTGTCTCTCTGCTTATTTGTGATCTCTCCTGTCAAATAAATAAATAAAATCTTTTTAAAAATAAGCCAATTGAAGGGGGCACTTTATAATTAAGATGTTTTATTGCAATGATGGGAAATTTATAGTACAGAGTGATTTCTAAGTTATGAGGTTTTTGGTATTAGATTGTTTTCTGTTCTGTTCGTGTGTTTGTTTGCTTTTGATTAGCACTTTTCAAAGAAGTTTCCTAAAAGGAATGGTAGACTCAACCCAGTGAATTAAACTCTTAATTATTGCTGACAAACTTTTATCCAGTGTCTGTTTCATTACTCACTGAAAGATCATGTATGTGTTTACATATATACACATATTTAATATATACAAAATACATAGAGATATATTATATAATACTCAACCCGAATAGGGATATTTCAGGGTGGTTAAAACTCTTATTTTCCAAGACAAATAAATACTGTTATTTGAAAGACGCTGAATAAGTAGAGGTATGAGGCTAAATCTTTGCCTAATCTGTATTTCAGAAATTTGGAAAATAGAAGAAATATCATTTTTGTGAACTTTTTCATTCACAGAGCTGTGGTCTTTTGTTGTTGTTCAGATACTAAAAGGTTAATTTTGCAGTACTTTTCTTCTGCAAAATAAATAGAAGATTCTATTATCCATCAATTAAACATAGGTAAGAAGTAACAGACATTGAACAGAAGAGAGATACATATTATGCATGCAAGGAAAATTAAAACTTAGATGTTGGGGAAGGGAGGCGTGTGCTTTGATGTACAAAAGAACCATTGTTCGAGTGGGACAAAACCTCCCCAGTATGGAGTAGAGATAAAAAGGAGGGAGTTTCTAGCAGATCAAGGTCAACTGAGATCTATGAATAACATAAATGCTATTAATCTAGTACCGAATGAACCGAGGGAGTTCAGCAGGCTATGGCTATGTGGCAGAGGCCGTGGCAGGAGTGCATTATGTCACTTTGTATTAGATAATGAGCATATTCATCCAGATTCCTAAATACTATCCAAACTGGCACAGAAGAAGCTTTAAGGAGCTTGAGAGAACAAATCAAAGAACTTAGATCTGAGGCTCAGCAAGGTAATAGGGTAATAGAGGCTGCAGCAAGTTTAGATATTTGTAGGCACCCGTACAATCTCACTCTGCAGGAAATAGCGTGAGAAAGGATTTCTTAGTTGGATGGCTAGCAGCTTATTATGTGTAATGTCACCTCCCTCATTATATCCTCGTTTATTCGTTAGAAGAGATGCAGACGGTAATACCTTAAAAGACTATATGCTGGACAACATGGAATTCTTTTACTCCTATGGCTAATTTAAAACACAAAATAAGCTGTGTCTCCTTTCTTCGGGGAAACAGTAAAAAAAAAAAAAAATCACTGAGTAAGTATCATTCTTTTTTTCCAGATTAAGCTACCTGAACCCTTGAGATCCCTTTCACCTAAGTTATAATGAAATACACATTTGTTGAAATATATATTTATATTAAAAAGAGACATTTTTTACATTCCAGATCTATTCCTTTGGAAAGCAAAATATGGGGATTTGAAAAAAGAGAAAAGACATTAAAAAAGAAAGAGAACTGAGAAGAAAATGGAGGACTTGTAACTCGTAATAATAAATAATTCTAACAGAAAATAGGGAGAAAACAAAAGAAAAAGAAAAGAAAAGAGAGATAAGACAAAGCAGAAGAATTAATATAAGGATTAATTTTTTAAAGTAGACTACAAAGAAATGCAATTTTCACTAATTGATTGCATTTCCGTGCACCCTTCAAGACACGGAATTTACATAAATACATTGAAAACTCATAAAAAGCAAACGCTCTAGAAGATTAGCCCATGAATGACATCTTAATTTGAATTTAGCTGGCCATATTATTGAGTTCCTACCATTTAGACCCTATTTCAACCTTATTCATTCATTCATTTAACAAATACTAAATGCTTTGAATTAGGCACTGAGGATACTGCAGTGAGCAAGACATACATAATTACTACCCTCATCAACTTTCTTGTTTGGTTGATTTGGGTTGTTACAGTCGGTTGACTAGTTTTCTCCAAAAATTCAAGCCTACCCAGAACCTTAGAATGTAGGAATAGGGTCTTTAAAGATATAACCAAGAATTTTGAAATAAAGTCTAAAGCTGGAGTTAGGGTGGGCCCTAAATCCAATGTTTGGTGTCCTCATAGGAGGAGCAGAAACAGGGAGACACAGAAGGGCAGCGATGAGAAGACGGAGGCAGAGATTGGAGCCATGTAGCGACAAGCCAGGGCATGCCAAGAACTGCCAGCAGCCACCAGAAACCAAGAGAGCGGCATGAGATGGTTTTCCTTCAGAGCCTCCAGAAGGAACCAACCCCACTGAAACCCTGATTTCAGACTTTGTGGCCTCCAAAACTATCACAGAATAAATTAATTTGTTTTAAGCCACCAAGGGCATCGCCATTTGTTATGGAAAACCTGGGAAACAAATACAGCAGTAGACAGAGTTAATGGAAAAATGAGTTCACGAACTACAGTCTCTCTTATCACAGTGTCACTGAGCGGAGTGGCCTGAGGAAACACAGGTGCAGATGGGCACTGTCTGTAACAAACTCCTCAGTAAAGGGATCAAAGAAGGAGGCTGGGTTTGCTGACAGGTTCACAAACTGTCAGGGTCTGAAGAAACTTTGATATTGTCTAGAATCATCCTATTCATTTTAGAGCTGAAGAAACTGTGTTTTGACTTCCTTTCTCTTTTGCCCAAAGTGGGATGCAGAAGGTCCCATCTCAGGCAGGAAATCTCTGTCAGGCTGACACCCTGAATAATTCAGCTGGATTCCTGGAGAGGCAGAGGGGGGCTTTCTTGCTAGAAGGATGGTAACTATAAAATCCATTTACTGGCCAGTTATTCCAGAATACCTACTCTGTAAGTCACAATTGTCGAAGCCGGAAATATGAGCTCCTGTCCTTAAGAAACACATACACAATCCCAAATATGAGACATAGCACATTTAAACTATAAGTATAAAGTCAAACAAGTAACTTTTTGGTTCCCTGGGTTAAAAGGAAAGACTCAAAACAAGGCAGAAAAAAAGAAAACTTTAGAACACTTTGCATCAGTGACACTAAAAACAAGGGCAGGACTTTGCTCTCTGGCTTACAGCAGACTAACTCCACTTAGAAAAACCAGACAAGCAGGACTGCACACACACACACACACACACACACACACACACACACACACACACACCCCTACTTAATGGTGCTGAAGAACTATGAAAGTAGCTACTTGAGAGGGTCAAAATCCTTGAAAGAAGAAAAGTTAATGAAGAGGATGGGCAGAAAGTGACTGCTAGGGTGCAGAGAAACAGAGCAAAACTTTTAGCAGAGAGTCAAAAATGGGAGTTCAGGACGATTGAGAAAGCCAAGATACAAGAAGCCAGGATTTTGGAGAGAAGGGATCCATAGGAAGACAAGCCCGATGGTCTGAGCCACGTTTCCCTTGGACAGTCCTCCATTTGTCTGTGGTACTGGCCACGGGAGAGTGACACTGATCCAGAAAGTGCTTGCTAAGAGGCTGAAACCCTCAAAGAGCTACTGACAACTCACTATGCTAAGGAGGAAAAGTAGAGTTCAGGGTTGCCATAGTGCAAGCGCCCAGGCAAACACTCCAGGGTTTCATCAGAAACTTGCTACACCTGAGAAGTAAGGGAAAACTCCAAAGAGCCGTAGCCTTAAAGAGGAAGACTCAGGCTCAAATTAGTGTCCCTCCAATTGGATGAAGGTGATCTACTCCTCTACTAACTGCCTTCCTGAAAGAAAACAACATCCTCTCTGAAGAAAGAGAGTATCATCTAGACCCTCTACAATTTTGCACAAACCTTCCTTGGACGATTATCATACACACCCACAGAGAGAACTATGATTTAAAAATCCTCATAGAATCAGACACAGTTGTGATTCAGGTATGGAAATGATCAACCCAAATTTTAAAACAAAAGCACACTTTCCCTCCCCGCCTCTGCCACAGAGAGTTCATCGAGTATTACAGACAAACTTGTTGTGCATGAAACTAGAATGGGACCTGGCTGGGAATCTTGGCAACTCAGAATTAGGCTACCCCTCTGGAGTCGTGGTCAGTGTGAAGAGACCTTGAATAATGGGAGGGAAGTCTGACTGCTGTATGCAAGACTCATCTGCTACCCCTTAGGGATGACTCACCTGAGGTCAATACCTCCCCCAAACTCCTGCAGTCTTGAATTATTGCACAGTCTTTGAATTTTTCAGGAAAATCTGAACTCAATGTGAGGACAGGAGTTAGGGGGGCCCGGCTTACTGATCAGCTGAAGACGGGGGATCTCCAAAAAATCACCAGTTTCCTATGCATTGCAGTGGGGACCAGACTCTGATACAGACTACAGGAAGGGAGAAAATGGAGGGCCCACATAGATTTAATTAAGATCGCTTTACTTTTATTCATCAGAGTCTAGAGGAGAACATGGAAGAGCAGTCTTGGAGAATTTTAGCTCCCTGTCCCTAACTTTCCCTGCCCCCATGCTCACTAAGTCACAAATTGAAGAATGAATAAAACTAAGACAAGCTTTGCCATTACTTCATTCAGCGTATTTTCTTTGGTCTTCTCCCTCTCCTTTCTCCTTCCTGAGTTCTCTCCATGGACATTGCATTCTATCCCCTTTCTTTAAGGTGTCTTAAAGCTAGGAGCATTCTCCCCACCTTTTTCCTCAGCCCTGGCATGGGCCTGTACCGGAGGTAACAGCTCCTGGAACTGAGACAATCAAGCGGAAAGGAAACGGAGAGGGCTCCCAGCTCGCTCCAGCAGCCGCATCAAGCATGCTCAGGGGGAAGGTAGGGCTCAGACCTGATGTGCACACACAGGAGCAAACCATTCTCTCCCCTGTACCAGGACACATGACAAGCTTTGCTGGGTCACATCTGGGCTCTGTGTGTCCTGGCAAGCTGAACACAAAGGAGAGGATGTTACTCCCTCTCTCTGCCTTCCCAAATTACTTTTAGTGGTGAAGCAGTTAATGCGGTATTCCTGCTCTTGGCTCAGAGTTTTCATTCTTTCTTGGCACCGTTTTATCCCAGGACACAATAGCAGATTGTTCCTGAGGTTCGCAGAAGGATCCTGTTGTGGCAGGCCGGCTTCCAGTAAACAAGCTCGACGGCCTCTGAGAAGAACATGCGTGTGCCGTGTTTGAACCTGACTCGCAAATGTCTTTTCTAAAGACAATCATCCTAATCACAGCCTGCAATCATATTAGGGACTCACACAAAACTCCTAAGAGAGTCTGAGGGAGAAGCAAAGAAAGAGAAGAAACCCAAAAGAATAGGCCAGGAGTATCAAGTAGGCTACTGAAATCCTTGGACCAAAACGCTCCAGACTCTCTTCCCATTACCTGATTAGAAAAAGCCCTTCCTTTCCTCATACCTCTGACCTGGTGAATGGTCTTAAAACAGCTATGTTTGGTAATCTTAACCACAGCAATCACCCCAGAAGAGGAACCTTCCTGGAAGGAAAGGAAAGAATGTAAGTAAAGCAAAGCAGAGCTCCCTACTTGGGCCTGTAGGTATGTCCCCAGCCAGCAACTACCCCCTGGGGCTTCAGGTAACCCCCTCCACCCCCCACCCACCACCAGGCATTGGCCATTCTCTGAGAGCCAGGCGGAAGGCACCACACAGATAATCTTCAGAAAAGGCTGTCCTGGGGGATAAGAAATCTGAACTTAGAGAAACAATTACCAAGACTTTCATATAGTCACAGTTCATAAAGCACGAAGCATTTTGGCCTACCGTGTCTCAAAAATGTATGTGAAGATTTTAAAAATAAGGAAGAATACTCATCAAGATAAAGTGACTTGCCAGAGGCCACATGGCTAACCAACAATAAAGCTAGCTATTAAAATAAACTTTCTAAGAGAGAAAAGACAAAATCTATCATGCAGAAAAATCCCAAATAATTTACTGAGATGCTCTCCTTTCAAGGAGGTGGGACCCAACTCCCTGCTCTTTGAGTGTGGGCTATGCATAGCAACTTCTTCCCGAAGAATAGGGTGTGGAATGGTGTTCTTCACAATGAAGAACCGAACAAACACAACCTTGGGCAAGTGATCAAGGTCAATACCAACAGTGATAAGTTGTGTTGATTGGCAGGGAGCCGAGATTTGATGTGATGAGAATGGCACTTGACCTCCATAGTCTTCCTTCTCCAAACCCATAACACCAGTCTAATCATGAGAAAAACACTAGACAAATTCCAACTGAGGGACCCTCTAAAACACCTGAACAGTACTCCTCAAAATTTTCCAGGTCATCAAACACAAGGAAAATCTAAGAAATCACCACAGCCTAAAGAAGCCTAAGGAGATACAATGACTAAATGTAATGTATTATTCTAGATGGAATGATGGAACAGAGAGAGGACATTAGGTGAAAACTCAGGAAATCTGAATAAACCATGGATTTCAATGAAAATGTACCAATACTGGTACATTAATGGTAACAAATGAACCATACTAATGTAAGATGGTACTAACAGGCACCCAGCTTGCTTTTGCTGGACATCAGACCCCTGAGCACCTGGCATACTGCCTGGTATATTGTAGGTACTCAATAAATATCTATGGAATGAATGAAACTAGGTCCAAGGGTGTTTAGAACAGGTCTGTCTAAACATGTAGATTCAAGTATTCAGTCCTAGGTCAGAAAATACTTGAAAGTATTTAAGTTATCAAAATAAGAAAGCAAGATCTCAGAGCCCATTTTAATTGGTCAAGTGTTAATTCTGATGATGGTGTTAAACATGGTCATTTAAGAACAACATCTAAATGGGAGCAAAGTTACAGTTATGACCTGGAACTCACATCACAAAGGAGAAGAATACAAGTCAATGAATCCTAAGATACAGACAATGTTGTGTCACAGGGATATCAGTGTATACTCACAGAAGTATGTATGGAGCCCACACATTATCTCTTCACTCCTGTGGCTTCTTGGCTTTATTCAAAATACGGTGTACTCTTTGAGATTGCCTACAGAAACAAGACAAATAATAAATGATTACAGAAATAGACCATAGTCCTATGAGGAAAAGTTGAAAAGTTGAGGGACTTTAGCCAGAAAAGAGAAGAGCTAATAAATGACTTGATAATAATTACTTAATATATAGCAACTTTTTATAAGGAGAGAACTGAGCACTTACATGGCTTGACAGAAAACCAGACAAGAGAAAAATGAGCTTAAATTGCCATGAGGCTTTATCATCAGAAATGCCCTCTTATAACCTGGGTAGATTTAAAATTAGAATGGTCAACCATTTGGTCGACATGGCCTACAAGAGAGAAGGGTGTCCCTCAGGAAAATCTTTTATATCCTTGTCAACTATGATTCCATTATCTGACTCAGTCTTCATTCTTCACATGAATGAAATGATGGCTACAATGCTTTCTTCCATCACCAGCCAGACCCCAACCTTTGTGTGGGCAAAAACCACATCTGTTTTGTTCATGTCTCCCCTTAGCACCTAACTTTAGTGCCTGGAAGCTAGTGCTTGTCAAGCAAAGAGTTAAGAAGGAAATCAACCTTGAACCATGAAAAAGATAACCAATTATATTCTGCATTTTTAGACTTAAGAGGACATGAGGTAAAAGAACAAGAACAAAAGAATGCTGCTATCCTTGACCTCCTCAAGTATCTGAAAGAACTTAGATAACTCTTTTTTTAAATTTATTGTTACTTAAATTTTTTTCCCCGTGTTCCAAGATTCATTCCCCATTCCCCACACCCAGTGCTCCACGCTTTAGGTGTCCCCAGTACCCACCACCAAGCTCTCCCATCCCTCCACCCCCCTCCCTCCAAGTCTCTCAGTTTGTTTCTGTGTCCAAAGTCTCTGTTGTTTCGTTTCCCTCCCTAGATTACCCTAGTTCCCATTTGCTTTCCTTCTGCCACTGTCCTCCAGTTTGCCCCTCATGCACCGCAAGTAAGTGAGACCATGCGATACTTGACTTTCTCTTCTTGGCTTATTTCACTCAGCATGATCTCTTCCAGTCCAGTCCATGTTGCTACAAAAGTTGGATATTCATCCTTTCTGATGGAGGCATAGTATTCCATTGTATGTATGCACCACAGAACTTAGATAACTCTAAAGAAAAGCCTAGAGAAGGGCATAGACACAGTGCCTGACACATTATATAGGCTCTGTAGCAAATGGATTCTCCAAAGAGGGCCACATTTGACGTGATCCATCCCACAGGTTCTTCTTACCAAGTAAGACTGACATACTTTCCTTTTCTTGAATCTAGGCATAAATACCTGATGACTGTCCCAAAAGTTGCCCAAATGATGCTGTGTTACTTCTGAGGCCATCATAGAAGGAAATATCCGGCTCCTGACTTGCTCTCTCTCTCTCTCTCTCTCATAGGATGCCTACACTTGAAGCCCAGCCACTGCATTGGGAAGAAGCCCAGACCACATGAAGCCAGACATGGTGACACCAACACCAAGCACTAGACATCTGAGTGAAAGAGCCTTCAGATGATTCCGATCTCCAGCCTTCGAGTCATCTGCCTGTGGTCCCCGTCAGCATGAAACCCTCTTTCCTGTGCTAAGCCTGAGTTTCTGATCCCGCAAAATTATAAATGGTAATACATGATTAGTATTGATTCAAAACACTAAATCTGAGGTTACTACAAGCAATAGATAGTTGATACTAGTACTTACTTACTAAATGTTAACTCAGTTGGTTTAATTGATTTGAATATCCCCCGTTCAGCTGCACTAACTTCCTGAATACCTATTCCTCTGTGTCTGGCACAGTATTAGACCCTGTGGAACCCTGGGAACACACACAGTTAACGACCCCGCCTTCCACTAGCTTCCTATAGGGGGATTAAACACAAAGTAAAAAGTTCATTTCAGAATAATATGATCTTATTTCTTATACTAGTAGGTCCTTCCTGGCTGAAACTGGTATCCTAAATCAGGAAGCAATCCCCCTGGGCCCAGGGGTGCCTATTTACTTGAATTGAATGCCATGTGGGCTCTAGGCTTTTCTAGTAAGGGGGAATAGGGACAGGACAGGTAGGTAAAGAGGAAGGCAAAGATTACATTTTCAGTGCCCTGAGGCTACTGAGGAGAAAGGGAGGGAGAGGGAATGGATAGCATATCTGTTACACAGGGGAGGCTTGGTTCCCAGTGTGTCTGAGGGAGGAGTCAATTGAGGAGTGGACAGAGTTAAGTAACTGGAAGTTACTTCAGGACCCTAAGCACAGGCAGACTGTATCGGGCCCAGCAGTAAAGGCACAATCTACAAGACTTCAGGTATCCTGTCACAGTGTTGCTGATTTGTCACTGAGTTAATACAAAGTCTAGATTTTTTGTTTGGGTAAGACATAACAGGGACTCCTGGGTGGCTCAGTTGGTTATGCGGCTGCCTTCGGCTCGGGTCATGATCCCGGAGACCGGGGATCAAGTCCCACATTGGGCTCTCTGCTCGGCGGGAGGCCTGTTTCTCCCTCTCTCACTCCTCCTGCTTGTGTTCCCTCTCTGGCTGTGTTTCTCTATGACAAATAAATAAAATCTTTAAAAAAAAAAAAAGACATAACATAAAACTTACCATTTTAGGAGTGCTTGGCTGGCTCTGTTGGGTTAAGCATCTCTTGATCTCAACTCAAGTCTTGATGTCAGGGTCCTGAGTTCAAGCCCCACATGGGGCTTCATGCTGGGTGTGAAGCCTACTTAATTTTTTTTTAACCATTTAGCCATTTTTAAGTGTACAGCTCAATGGCATTAAGTACATTCACAATAATGTGCAATGATCGCCACCATCCATCTCCAGAATGGAAACTGCGGACCCATTACTCAGTAACCGTCCATCCCCACCCCCGCCCGCTACGTGCTATTCTACTTTCTGTCTCTACAAAACGGCACTGTTCTAGGTGTTGGTTTCTCAAACTCCAGAGCTTCCAGGTGAAATGGGAAACCGGCCCGGTGCAGGGAGTGGAAGGAGAGAAGGAAGAAAGTGGCAGACCATTCGGACTGCTAGTTCGCACTAAGCAAGGGAGCTGACTTAGGAGTCTTGCCTTCAGCAGCCAAAAGACCAGCCTGGCTCCATACCCGCCTACCAGACTCTTAAAGAAAGGTTTAAAGAGGCCTTAACGGGGTTCAGCCTCATACACCATCTACATGGTCTAAACACCACATTGAGCTCTCAAGGTTGTGCCCTCAAAAACCGCGCCCGCCATGGGGCTGCGGGGGAAAGGTACATTCCAAGGACCCGGGAGGGGTGAGCAACCTCTGATTGCCCAGTCCAGCTGGGGGGCAACCAGCGTTCGTGTCCTCTCCATGACCTCCTCCTCCTCCAACCCTGCAACCCTCCCCCGCAGCTCTTCCAATCGCCCCTCCCAGCCCGGAAGTGCGCCCGGAGTGTTCAGCACACAGACGAAGATCATGATTCCCAAAGAAGTAAGATTTCTTTTTCCATAAAGAGCCCCATGATCTGAACTTTGATGTATTAAGTCCCCTAGGCTAGGGATTGGATCCCTCAGGACATTTACTTGTGTCCTCGTGTAATTTAATAAAGGTGATGCATTAGTATGTGTGAACACACCATATTCTGTTTGGATAATGGCACAGGTTCCTCCTTGCGAGGCAGAATGTGATAATGACTTGGACGTTGTGGAGGACAGCTTTTCTCATTAGAGACATGCCAGTGTTCAGTAAACACTGGTTCTGCCAACTATCACTTAGGGCTTATCAGGTTAATTTAATAAGGGCTCCTAGGTGTGGTATAATATCCTCCACAGAGCCAACAAAGACAGTGGGCAAATGCTCATACCAGTAACAGACCGAACCTGCCGACCTGGCCTTGAGAAGAGGGAGGTTGGCAATTTTTGTCACCATGGAGGGGATTCTGTCCTGTGTCCAGGGACAACCCAGGCTGCAGCGGCTCAACCATCCAGGTGGAAGCAGGATCAAGCATTTGTGCACTGCAATCACTGGGTCCCCTCTGCAGTCCCCTGATAAACACCTGGGCAGCACAAGCCATTCGTGCTGACCCAGTCACTATCCTTCAATGTGACAGAAGGGTTACACAGTTCTAGTGGCATTCATCCCAAATTTCTGGTATAATTGGGTTCGTTCTGTCTTAAGTGAACAACTTCTTCTTCTTTCTTTCTTTCTTTCTTTCTTTTCCTTTTTCTTTTTCTTTTCCTTTTCCTTTTCCTTTTCCTTTTCCTTTTCCTTTTTCTTTTTCTTTTTCTTTTTCTTTTTCTTTTTCTTCTTCTGTTCCCAACATCAAGGTGCCCGACTGTTCAGATGTCCGGGGTGAGCCCTAGAAACCCAGATCTGAGCATGGCCACTCATGGCTCTGATGGTGGTATTTTTCAGATCCTTCTGATCAGCCATTCGCTAGGGCTGCCTATACAGAAAAAAAAAAAAAGAAACCCAGGCCCAGGGTTAGGGAGAGTGGGTGCCACGGGCCAGGATAATTGGGTTTTCCCAATAATCAAGATACTGATTCCTGGATCACTATCACAAATATATCCAGCAGTGGGATTGCACTAGATGTTTGATCACTTGGATCCATTTTCAGAGGTTCCCTCAATTCCCATGCACCTCCAACCTCTGTTCAAGGTCTTCCCGCAAAACCTCCCAGCAAAACGCTGCAGGGCGAGTCCTTGCTACCGCCGGCCGGGCTGCTGGTACAGATCCCACAACCACCAGCATTGGCCGGAGTACCCAGGTCAGACATCTCCAGCCTCAGCTGGGCCCATAACACTGCCCATTATCCTTCCATTGTCCTAGAGCTCCATGGCCCACCATTGCAAGGGCCACTTTAAACCCTCACCACGCCCCTTAGGCCCCCAAACCTTCCTGAGCTCTCTCCTCTCCCTTCACCTCTTACATCCAGGTTCCCCAACCTCCATCGTTCACGTGGCACCTTCTTGACTTCTGCCCTAATCATTGACTCTGGGATTATCACTGAATGTTTTTCTTTAAGTCATTAAAATGTTTAATTGATGTATGAGCAATAACATCCAGAAGGTCTTAGTTGTGTGTATGAGATATTTTTTGCTATAACACAACTATTAAAAATGTTCATTCACGGGCACTGGGTGGCTCAGTTGGTTAAGCGACTGCCTTCGGCTCAGGTCATGATCCTGGAGACCCGGGAACGAGTCCCACATCGGGCTTCCTGCTCGGCAGGAGGCCTGCTTCTCCCTCTGCTTGTGTTCCCTCTCTGGCTGTGTTTCTCTCTGTCAAATAAATAAAATCTTTTAAAAAAAATGTTCATTCACATACCACATAAGATGATTACCATATGGAGGTATACTGTAATTGGGAAAACAGTGCTCTATAAATGAGAAGACTAAAGGTATCTGCTCAGTCCTGCCAAGCTCTCTTGCAACTATGCCCCGGAGATTCCAGCACCTGGGATCATCACTCTTGTCCATTGTCCTACTAGGAAACTTGATCCAGCAGGAATCTCCTCTCTCCCCTATTCTGGACCTCTTCCGACTCTTCTGGCTCCCTTGGCTCATACTAGGACTTCATCATAGGCCTCTGCTGCAGGCCCTAGGCACTGCTTCCATTACAGGGTACCTCAGACTTTATGCTCAGCAACACTCACCTGCTTGCGCTTTGACATCTATTGTCTTCTCTCACCTTCTTACCATCACTCAGGATCTTTTCTCTGCCTAGAATTCTTTTTCTCTACCTCCCCTCTCCATTTAAAAGAAAGAAAGAGAAAGAGAAAGAAAGAAGAAAGAAAGAAAAAAGAAAGAAAGAAAGAGAGAGAGAGAAAGAGAAAGAAAGAAAAAAAGAAAGATCTTATCGACCTTAGAGAGATTTTATTTCTCTTTACGATCTATTTTAAATGGACGCCGCATATGTAATTTTGCCCAGTTTTACCACGATCCCTCATTCCCAGCTGCCGCTCTTTTGAAAAGCTCTATTATCAGTTTGTTCATATTATTTCCATTCTTACATCAAAATGCCTTGTGGATTTATAAAATTGGCAACAACACTATTAAGTCCAAAAGCTTGGTTCTGAGCAAAAGAAATGTGTAAAAAATGTCGTTTGCCACAATATAAAGTCATTCTCAGCAGATGTAACATATATTTATAGGTAACAGAAATTAAATATTTAAATCTTATCTTGCTGCTAAATAAAGTTCTAACTTCATCAAGAGATGCAAAACAATAAAAATATTTAGAAAGCTTATTATACTTAGTATAATGATCTTTTGATTATCGATTAATAATTATAGAATTACTGTATCTAATACAATGCTTTTAATTTGCTCAAATTATTTGGCCAGTGTAATCTGTCCTAGAAGACTTCAAATGCATGAATTCTGTCATAAAAGTTCTTGTTCAAGACAATATTTGCCAAAAACAAAAGCTAAAATCTAAACTCAAAGCTGATTTTTAAAATAATTTGGCAATGTTTATAAGGAAAGATACTCCTTTATAAAAACCCAAGCACCTTAAATATCTTATGAAATCCTTTCCTAAATTTTCTTTTTCCGAAGTCACAAAGAACAGGAAATTTAGTCTACCACCTCAGCAAATCTAATAGAGCGCCAGCAACTTTCTATTACGACATTAAAACTCCAGAAATTATAGGGTGTTTGTTTCCTCTCATGGACTCTAGTTTCCACTGTATCCTAGATGGTGGTTGTTGAAATCAGGCACATTTCAAATACTGTTCTTTCTGAACATGCCTGTACAAATATTAATTTTAATATTGTTTATAGTTATTCTTGAAAATTGCTAAGCTAGTAATTTGTTAGGAAATAACATTATATGCTTTAAGATTCTCAATCTAATATGCCTTATATTTTTGTTTTTTCTTACATCATTTGTTTATCTTTTGCTTATCTCACATCATTTCATCTGCACCATAATCCTGAGGTAAGTGGGGTTGTGTGGCAAGTGCCCTTTCCTCTTGTTCCACTTCTTTTTGAGAGAGTGTTGCTTTCGCCTGCATTTTGGGAGGTCATATGCTTCAGGGGAGGCTGGATATCCCCCATCTTGTTGGCCTCAGCTGTGAGAATTATATTGCTCCTGGCCAGTGGTTGGTTTAAGAGCGGCAAAGAGATGTAAAGGAAGTTTTCTGAGGGGCCTCTGGAGAGGTTTTAAAACACACCTCTCTCTTTTCTTGGCTCTGAATGTTTTAGTCACAGAGGAAGAAAGTGAACCCATGAGAGGTTTTTGGGCCCAAGACCCACATCTTAAGGGAAGTGAATGGGAGAGAGTAAACAGAAGGGAAAAATACTTATGATTCGTGGACAATATATATAAGATAAATATATATAAAACATGCATAGTGTGTACAATAATAACAGGCTGACATAGATCCTTCATGACTCAAAACCAGAGCGACCAAACAATAATACACCTTAACAAAAGGGGGACTAATGCCAAAAACATAAAAAAAAAATCAAGAGATGAATTATAACCACCTACATTACCTTAGATGAATCTCAGCATGGATAAAAGCCATCTGCAGAAGAATCCACATAGGATGGTTGCATTTACATGATATTCAAAACCCTGCAAAACTGAAAAACATCTGTTATAAAGATAAAGAAAAGCAAGAGGATGTTAAATACAGGTTCAGGAGCAGTTCCCTTGTGGTGCAGGTAGAAGGACAGGATCAAGGAGTGTCCACAAGGTCTTCAAGGGCATTGGGGATTAAACTGTTCTCAAGCCGGGAGTCAGGTGACAGGTGTCCATGTGTTCATGTTACTGTTGGTCTTTATGCGGTACAGGTTATAGGTATTCGTGCATAGTATTCAATACATAATTTAAGAAAAAAAAACTATTTACAAAGAAAAGGAAATGTCCAGTAACCACTTGGGACACTTGTAAATACTGGAGTATTTTTATTTGGAGAACAGAGCTACTTTGACTCTATGAGAGGTGTAAGACCTCCTACTTTAATCTGAAGTTGTGGGATCAGATCCTGGGTCAAGGCAACTCAGAGTTTTTTTGCTCATGTCTGGTCATGTGAGGTGACTAGGCTTCTAGTGTGAGATTTTGTGTTTGCATAAAAGTCAGACTATATTTACTATTGTAGCTATAGGTGTCAAGGCTAAAATTCCTTCTACCACCGTTGTTTTTATCTCTCTTGTTGCCTTTGGGTTTCCCTAGACACTCCTTCCTACTTCGGTTCTGAGGCTTGCAGTCCTTTCTGCTATAATCCCTTGAGGAGTGCAGTTTATGTGGCAGTAACGCGTGGGGAGAGGGAAGTGTTCTGTTAGTCTTGTGATTAGGCCTCAATCTGTGAGTGAGCCTGTGCAACTGGGATGTCATCTTCACAAGTGCTTCTCAACTTCTTTTCTGCCTAGTGAAACAGGAAGGCTGGGAGTGCCTGGGTGGCTCAGTTGGTTGGGCAGCTGTCTTTGGCTCAGGTCATGATCCCACGGTCCTAGGATCAAGTCCTGCTTCGGGCTCCCTGCTCAGTGGGGAGGCTGCTTCTCCCTCTCCTGCTCCCCCTGCTTCTGTGCTATCTCCCTTTCTCTCTCTTTCTCAATGAAAGGGAGGAAGAGAGAGAGGGAAGGAGGAGGGAGGGAGGGAAGGAGGGAGTTTTTGATTTTCAGTTTCTTCAGCTTTTTCTTGTTGTGAAGACAAGAGGGACATGTAAGCTCTTTCCAGGTCTGACAGGAAATGGGTAGCTCACAATTCACTCTGGAGACTTTTGAATTTTAGAAATAAAATTTTTTAAGTAAGACATTTACAGTTTCTTCCCTTCTACCTAAATAGCAGTCAGTCTCCAAAGGAAAAGGGAAGGGAGGCAACATCCAAAGTACTGTGATGGGCACTATGGGTTGGATGAGAGAGTTTCCTCCAATGGCCAAGGCCCTGGGCCATTGGGCCCTGATGGGTCACTCCATGGGACAGAGCGGGAGCCAAAGAGCACACCTGTGCAAAAGAAAATGCAGGGTAGTAAGTGCTCTTCAACAGTTGGCATTAATTTTTTAAATATCATTTTACAGAATTGACAGAAATAAGCCCTGAAAGAGTACTTAACTTCACTTTCAAGCAGCAGTTCTAATATTTTCTTGTAAGGAAGCACATTAGCACATACAAATATTCTCTAGAACAGGTTTAAAATGCTGTCAAGAACAGTTTCTTTAAAACACAAAGACAGGTTTGGGAAATCGTTTTATCAAACAATGTACACTTTAAAGCAAGAAATATTTTTAGAGGTGGATTTTTCATAATGATAAAGTGTCCCATTCACTATGATTGCCATACAATGATAATACTATATATCCACTGACCTAGCTTCAAAATATATACAAATAAAAATTGGCAGAATTAGTGCAGCCCAGCCACAGTGGGGCCACAGGCTGGCTTAAATTTTTGAAATAAATACAGACCTATGTATCAGACAATCCAAAAATAACTCATTCAAATTAGTTTCACAACCTCAACATGAGGTCACACTCTATTTGTTTCCATAACACCATATTTTGTGAAACTTTGTCAGTGATGGCTGTGATAAAAAAATTATAATAATAATAAGCAAGCATGACTTGAAAACATCAGTTTGGAACAGGAAGCAGGGATGGTAGTGTCTAATCTGATTTCAATGCTCGAGAAGTTCCGTAGCTCCCAACAGGTGCACACATACCATTGGTAAGTAACTGTGGTCACCCTGATCCAAGAACAACTTCGATAAAAACGGAAAATTATTTTTTTTCCTCTTGAAAGAAAAAACCTCCAGGGACCAGGACTAAGTTCTGCCAGGGTGGCTCAACCAACTTTGGGGGCTGATTTCAGAAAGAACACTTTGTATAGTGTGTACGTGTGTTTTCACATGTTTAAAGGAAGGTGTATATTCCGTCAGGGAAAAAGAGGCCAGCACCTGAGGGAAGACCTTCTGATTTCACCGAGGACACTGTAGTCGGGCCTTGTTACCTAAATAGCTTCTAGTAAATGTATAAATAAGTAGGACTTAAGACACGTTTGGTTTTATAGGCCAGAAATCAATTTAGTTAACTTTGGCAAAACTGATGGATTTTGGAAAAGTTGAAGAGATCCAAGATCTGCTGAGAACCAAGCTTTCAGGACCCCTCAGGGCTGTTCTGGAAATCCACCACATGAATTGACAGGGTCTTAGTTACCTCGTAGCCCATTTTTACGCTCTGAATTTTCTGGAACAAAAAGTCTGATTGGCTCAGCCCAGACAGTTTTGCACTTTTGGACAAATTAGCTACATCCACGGGACTGTAGAAACCCAACAGTGGAATAGCACCTCCATGCTCAAAGTGGAAAGCTCTTCTTGAAGAACCAGATACAGACTCAGCTTAATAAGGACCCAGTATTTGGGACACACGTTTTTCCACAAAGGGAGAAAAAGCACAGTTCTAACCTATTGGCTCCTCTGAATCAAAGTCTTCATTTAAACTTAGTTTTATGTTACAATATTTTTTTTTTCTCCACAAAGGAAACTACTGTACACTGACATTTATGTCATAAGAACACTGTGGAAACTGAGTGGGATCCCCTTCCAAAGGCATTAAATCTTGAAGGAATGAATTTATAAAATGGAAATATCCCTCCAAGGGTTGATATTTAACCTTTTATATGTGAGTATTTTAAGATACTTCATTTTATTTGGATGTGTAAGGTTCTGATATAAATTTTTGACTAGGTTTTTATACTAATGACTATGCATTAAATCTCATAGCCCACAACTTCAGGTTGGCAAAAAATACTGATCTTTCTCTAACTCAACTTATTTTGTTCTTTGAGACTTCATTTCATAGATGACATAAAATGAATGCTAGTCAAGCAGAACTTTCTGGGCCAATTCGGAACACTTTTCCATCCCCTTTCTATTTCTCCAAGAGTGCATCAGAGATACAAAAAGATCTCTGATGTCCATGCATGGGCGGCAGCGGCCCTGCTGTCATCTGCCCAAGCTGGCATTTCCTACTGGCGCTCGTGCTCACCCATCTGTAGTGTGGGGCATCTCCAGTCCACAGCCGTGGCCATAGTCCCACCTGGTCCACAGTCTAAACCCCTTGGAAGTTCCTCTGCATCACTCTTGTCTTAGTTGTGTGGCACGGTGGCCCACTCTGCCTGTTTCTGTGCCCATATTACGGACAGGTGTAGATGCTCTCCTTCCTGTTTTGCCTAGATGTCAAGACCCATACAACATGTAGATGAAATCAGGACCTTCATGCCCCTCCTAGCTCCCACCAAGGAAACAAAGCAGAGCCGCAATGCCCTCCTGGATCCTCGAGCATGTGCATGGAGTCCTCCATTCTTTCCTATCATCCCTAATCATGGCTCTCCTTGTCTACTTTCTTCTTCCCCCAGACAGCGAGACCTTTGTCTCGTCTAGGTGGCTCCCTGGCTTTGGGGAAGAGCCTGCTGGACCTCCAGTTTGTGGATTGGTGTTAGACTTCAGTTCTTCAGAGTTCTCATTTTTGACACTAATTTTCTTACAACTCCAAAAACTTTTTCTTTTCAACTGCTATTCCTGCCATGAGTGTCTAACATGTATTAGGGAACGGGAAACTGAATGCTGACTTTTTTAGTCAAGCCCATATGTGTTGAACCTCTCATTGCTGTGCTAAGAACCAGACTCTGAGAAGCATTACTATTACCTCCCCTGCTGGCTGATTGAGGAGCCTGTGGTAGGGGTCACAGGAGAGACCCCAAAAAAGAAGCACAGATAAATATTTTAGGCTATTACTGCATTGCACTAAAACATTTTGCAATTATTTCTGACATTTCATTTCAAAATAATTATGACATTAAAAATGTAAGACATTTGGGGCTCCTGGGTGGCTCAGTTGGTTAAGCTGCTGACTCTTGGTTTCAGCTCAGGCTATGATCTAAGTGTTGTGAGACTGGGCCCCATGTTGGGCTCCATACTGGATGTGGAGCCTGCTTGGGATTCTCTCTCTCCTCTCCCCCTGACCTCCCCACCTCTACAAAAAAATGAGACATTTACCTCTAACTTACCATATATATGTGAAATAGAACATTTATGAATGATTATCAATAAACAGCAAACCTATTCATAAAAACCCTGATCTATTTTTATTTTTAGTTTAATTTTTACAGGTATTGAGGGCCTTTTGTTAAATTAAAACATTTCTTAAATCTATGTCCAGTGGCATAAATGTTCCCAAGGAAGACCTGAAGCCCCAATTAGACCTGTCCAATCTGCTCTCCCTGTAGGGATGTAGGTCAGCATGGCAACGAAGCCATGGGCATCCACCATGACCTTGGCTCCTTCCACCGAAGGAGCAGATGCAGTTTGCTCTGGGAGCTGAACATTCTGACTTGTGTGGGACCAGCCCCACGCAGGCTGCTGGCCTCCAGCACTTCCGTGAAGTCTGCTCATGAAGTCTCTCCATGCCATTCCTTGGCCTACCAGGTTCCCTTCCTTTATTCTGGTTTCCTGAGCCAGGTGACCTAAGTCAGCTCAGTACATTAGTCCCTCGTTCTATAAAAACCTAAGGGGAAAGAAGACCGTCTAGACCTTGTCAACTCTTCTCTGCCTGTGGCCCTAACAATTAGAGGATGTATTTCACTTTGGGGCTAAATGTCAATTAATGGTTGAGCCATCCTCGGGCCTCCCTCACTCATTAGTCTTCCCCTCACATTCTGTCAGTCAAGTAAGACTTTTTGCTGGAAAGAGAACACAGACGGCAGCACTGAAATATGACTCAAGCTCCTGTGACAGTCATCTTGACCCCTGGAGCTGACCAAGACTGATATCATATTCTGCAGGGTTTATAGGCCATGACTCGCCATTGCTGGACAATGACAGTATTTGTTATTTAACTGTTATATTATTCACCAATGTAATATTATTAGAAGATCATTATTTTTGATATAAGTTTATTATATCTAAGGGTGCCATGAACATCTTTATAAAGTATTTTTTTATTTGCTGAAGTCTGTGTGAGAAATTCCCATAAATGAGATTATTAAAACTATCACAAATCTTATGAAAATTGTATAAAAATAGACATTAGGGTAAAAACATTGCAAAGAAAAAAGAGAAAACAGTTTGCCTGAAAAATAGTAACAACTGCATGGGGTCAAGACCTGGAAAAAAAAGCCAAAATGAAATTGTATCAAGATAATAAGATTAGAAGTGGTATTTTTTCCCTAAAATTTACAATGTTAATTTTGCTGGAATTTTTTGGAAAGACCACTGAAGTCTTCTGATTTTAGGGACACATGAGTTTTTCATTGAAAAAGTATCCTTGGCGCCTGGGTGGCTCAGTTGGTTGAGCGACTGTCTTCAGCTCAGGTCATGATCCCGGAGACCCGGGATCGAGTCCCACATCAGGCTCCCTGCTCGGCGGGAAGCCTGCTTCTCCCTCTCTCACTTCCCCTGCTTGTGGTCCCTCTCTGGCTGTGTTTCTCTCTGTCAAATAAATAAAATCTTTAAAAAAAAAGAAAAGAAAAGAAAAAGTATCCTTATTGTTTGGAGAGTACATGAAGAAAGAATGAACTCTTTCTTTAGAGCATTATAGTTTTTCAACGACATAATCAGACTTGTATTTGTTTGCCTTGTTTGCTGGTGTCTCAGTATTTGAAAAGTATCCAACGAACAATAACAACAACACAAGCAGCCTTCAAGGACCCTGTTTATATTGTCCTGCTCTTACAAATATGCACAATAGTGGCTGATCTACTAATTAAACATGACTGAATAAAATTTTTTTCCTTAGTCTTTATTCATTCAGACTTAAATCTAATTCACATTTTGTATGTATATTCCAGGGGAAAGACAGAATAAACAATAAGAAGGAAATAATAGTGAGGGTTAAGCTTTGTTTGGACAGGTAAATAAAATATTTTCCCTATTTATAAAATACTCTTAAAAGATGGCTTAATAGGATTAATTCATTCTAGTTGCAGGGGACGAGAGAGAGGGAAGCCAATTCCCTGCAGAGCAGGGACCCAGACATGGGGCATCGATCCCAGGATCCTGGGATCATGAACTGAGCTGAAGTCAGATGCTTAACCAACCATGCTGCTCTAGTTGCTTACTTTAAGTTAAAATATAAAAGATTCCAATCCTTTCTTACTTCTGTTCTCAGGTACCATCATACATCACTTTATCCTTCAACAATGAGGTAGGTTCTAGCATTTAATAAGGAACTTTGTTTATGTCTAAAAACTTCCACATAGGTTAAAGTAGATACTATTTTTTTTAATCAAAGTGCCTAAAACATCACCCTTTTTTAAATCCTTTTTTTTCTTTTCCAATTTTAGTGAGATGTAATAGACAAATAACATCGTATTGGCAGTAGGTGTACAACATGATGAGCTGACATCATTTCTCTCTGAAATCACAGTACAAAAATGCTGTAGACTACCATTGTAAATATTGTTTGTTGTTTTTTTTCTCCCTTTGGCTGATAAGTGCACTCAGTGTGATGTGTGTGATTCCTGCTTTGGTAAGGCTCAGCGGGGAAAATACAAGGAAAGGGAAGTTACAAGACTAAATGCGTCAGAGTCCCCTATCAACTTGCATTTGCCAATCCAGAAGGGAGTTTTGCAAATAGAGTACTCGTTAAAAGTTTATATGGTAAATTCAGGAAGGCTGAACCTAAGGAGAGCAAGACTGAAGGTTTTATAGAGAGAGCGTTCTGGGTGGGCATAAGCATTGGGCAGAACCCAAATTTTACATAAACCATTTCTCTGATACTCATCTAGCCACTCAATAAGCATTCAGTTATTACTTACCCTTAAGTCAATACATCTGATCTTTTCTCCCCCTCTTCTCAGGCATTAAAAGAAGATAAACTTGGTTATGCAATTAAACAGGTCACTCATTCCTTATACCCTTTTCATATGTGAGCACTAAAGACTTCCAGACCTAGGGGATGGGAGTGGTGCAAAACAAATTATTTAAAGAACCAACAGTATTTTTTTCTTCACTTAAGAATGTCACCTTTTCCATTTTTAGAAAAATGTTCCAAATTCACTCAGTAATCTGGGGACTAATCAACAACAATATACATGAGAGATGGAAATTTTTCAGATTTTTAAAAGAATTTTTAATTTTTCCTGACTTAGGCAACTAAATAGACAATCTACTTACTTACTTAAGAAAACAGAAAATACTTCTACAGTAAAAGCAAAACCCTACACCTACTCCAAGAATCTTCTTGGCTTTATTTTCCAGATACCTCCAGAAAAAGTCCCCAGTATATAGATTCCATTGTACATCTTGATGAATTAGTCTTATAACTCAAGACCACTGCTTCATGGTTCTCTAGGTCATCTCATCTCCTTCCAGGCTCTCATCCCAGGTGCTCTACCTTTCATGTGTGCCGCCTGGATCAAGCTCTGGGGGTAATGGCTACAAGGCTTCCCCTGCTTCTGTCTACTACCATTCTTGTAAATACATTGAAATAAACAATTGAGGACTGTGATCACTTGGATTTCTCTCCAATCTAAGTTACTAGTAGGATTAAATACTTAATCTAACAGTCACATGAGAGTTTCTTGACAGATGAATGATTTTCAAATGAAACCTGGACATTTCATACTAAGTTAGAGACTCTGGATCTTTTTGAAACCTCTGTGGTAGCTGACTTTTTTCTGGCAGGGGAAGAGAGTTGCTACTTTGTTACTTCCACACAAAATAGAAGTCTAGGTCCTTACTCAGTCCATGCTGACACGGAAGGAGCAGCCTTCTCCCCATTAGTATTGAGAAAGGAAGGGTGTTCCACTCCTCACATGGTAACACTGCATGACAAAAGTCCTGCCGCCCACTAGGCTTCCTCTGACCCCCAAGTGCAAGCTCCTTCCTTGGACTTCTCAGCTCAGTGGAGGGTGGCCTTGCTTCCGCCTGTTGGGTATTGAAGTCTAGACTCCACACTTTCTTGGTTGAGGTTGGATGAGGACACGGTGTTTTGTTTTGTTTTTTCAGGGGTGTTGGCTACAGCAGAGTAGCAGTTGTCCAAAAGTTTTCTGTCTTGTTAGATTGCCCCTTTCCTGGTCCTGTGGGTAGAGAGATCAGAGTTTTGCTGGGACCCTTTTGTGTCTGTGCCCTTTGGAATTTCCAGGTTGCTGGCATCTTTGGCTCCATATCTGGGATATACGAGGCAAAAGAAAACTCAGGGAACTCCCCCCTAGTGTTGTTTCCCAGGTCCTGAGGTCCCTAGAAGAAAGGTCTCTCTACCTTTTTTCTTAGGTCTGTTTTATACAATGTTCAGGGTCTTTGGTTGTACTCAATGGGAGGAACACAGTATGTCTACTCCAGCTTACTAGTCGCACAGGTCTTCAGAGAAAATCCTTTCACCAGTCTTAGTTAACCTAGAACAAAATCTGAAAGAGCTGTACCATTATGACAGGACCATAATTTTCACTCAAACTCCATTTAAGTTTAAGCCTGAAAATTTTGCTTTCAAATCAGTTCTGACCAAATATGTGAAAGTTCATCCTAGGTTGCAGGATCCTCCAGCTTGGTCATATTTCTAGGGGGTATGCAGTGTACTAAAGATGCCAATGATTGTCTTCCCATTTCTGTGCAAGAATCTGCTTCAGACTGAAAGCAGGTATGACCCCGTCCTTCCCCAGTGCCAGATGGTGCTGTGGGAGAGTACTGCAGAAGGACAGAGTCCAGGGTGCCTGGGAGAGAGGCACATGACGTTGTATCTCCTAGGAGTTTGAGGTTGGGACACAGGGACTTCATAAGCTGGCTTCTGTGAAGTTCAAGGTCAAGTTACAGGCTGAGGCAGGCATTTGGAGATGACTGTTATGAGCTAGGCACAAGAAGGATAAACTGAAGAAATCAATCTGTAGAAAGAAAATTAATAATTAAGCAAACACACAGGGAGAAGGAGACAAAAAAGCCATGGGGTAGGTCCCAAAGAAGACTTATGTGAATGTGATTCTGACTTGGAGCTCACTATTCAGTGCCTGGTTCCAGGTCCTTTTGCATATAAGCTGCATTTCCTGCCCTTAGATTTCCTAAGTTCCCATATCCCACTATAGTTTCTAATAGTTTTCCTGAGTAGGTTTCTGAGCTTTGCAACTCAAGGATCTGCATGAGGAGTTTGGATGAACTTGGGCCTTCGGTCTCACTGCTGTAACCCTCCACATGGAGCCTGTTTCCTACCACAGCTCCCCGGAGTTACTCTGCAGCCTAATTATCCACACAACACAGGTTCCCCTCCTATGCATTTGCCTTCTTGTCTATGACCATGCAACCTTGAAGGCCCCGGATCTCATCTATATGTTTGCTGTCTTTCCTTCCACTCTCCCTCCTAGCTTTCCTGCCATGTTCCTTTGCTTACTTCCTCCTCTGTTCTTCAACATAACTGCTGAAAGTTCAGCAGTAGAACACAGTTTGTGGGAATGCAAAGAAAAGGAGCGGCAACTGGCCAAGAGTTGCCAACAGGCCACCAAAAAAGACAAGTTAAAGCCAGAACTAACAAAAGTACATGGGGAAACAAAAACAAAGCATTTTCTAAAAGAAGGTCCAACAGCTATGGAAGTTCAAGTGAGATAGATACCATCTTGGATTTCTTTTTGCTTCATCATGTGACTGTTCACAAGAAAGACTGTTAGAATATGTCTGGCCTCAATAACCGACTGAAAATGTGCACTGTGGAAGATACTAACTATTGGGAATCTTCAATCCAAATGACAGTGCAAAAATCATACAACCAAGAAAATAGTTAACTTATTGGAGGGGACAATAGCTTATTTTTAAGAGGATAAATCTAATATTTTCTGAGCTTTCTCTACACAATCCCAGTGATGTCTTATTCAATCTTGCAAAAAGCAAAATCCTCTTTTTTTGGTATTGAATATTTTACAGTACATCTTGGTTACTTTCAAGTTTTAGCAATTATGAATAAGCTGCTATAAACATTTGTATATAGGTTTTGGTATGGGCATAAATTTCCAGTTCCTTTAGGTAAATACCAAGGAATGCCATTGCTGGATCCTGGAGTAAGAGAATGTTTAGCTTTGTAAGAAACTGCCAAACTGTCTTCCAAGGTGACTGTACCATTTTGCATGCTAACCAGCAATGAATGAAAATTTCTGTTGTTGCATAGCCTTGTCAGTATTGGGTGTTGTCAGTGCTCCAGATTTTGACCACGCTAACAGTTTTGTAGTGGTATTCCATTGTTGTTTTAATTTGAATTTTCCTGATGACATAGGATGTGGAATACCTTTTCATATGCTAATTTATCATCTGTCTATCTTCCTTGGTAAGATGTCAGTCTCTCTTTGGCCCTTTATTTATTTAGCTCATTTTTAAATTCAGGTTGTTTGCTTTCTTATTGAATTTTAAGAGTGCCTTGTATATTTTGGATTATAGTCCTTTATCAGATATGTCTCTTGCAAATATGTCATCCCACTCTGTGACTTGTCTTCTCATTCTCTGGTCTTTCACAAAGGAAAAGTTTTTAGTTTTCATGAAATTCAGCTCATCAATTATTTCTTTTTTTTCAAGATTTCACTTATTATTTTTTGACAGAGAGAAACACAGCAAGAGAGGGAACACAAGCAGAGTGAGTGAGCGAGGGAGAAGCAGGCTTCCTGCCAAGCAGGGAGCCCGATGTGGGGCTCGATCCCAGGTCTCCAGGATCATGACCTGAGCTGAAGGCAGTCACTTAACCAACTGAGCCACCCAGGCGCCCCTTGATTTCTGTAGCTCTGTAGTAAGTCATGAAGTTAGGTGATGTCAGTTCTCCACCTTTGTTCTTCTCCTTCAATACTGTGTTGGCTATTCTGGCTCTTTTGACTCTCCTTATAAACTTCAGAATCAGACGTTGACATCCACAAAATAACTTCCTCAGATTTTGATTGAGATTGCATTAAATCTATAGATCAAATTGGGAAGAACTGACATCTTGACAATATTGAGCCTTCCTATCTATGAATATAGCCTATTTCTCCATTTATTTCATTCTTTAATGTTATTGATCAGTTTTGTAATTTTCATAGATTTTGTATGTATTTTGTTCAATTTATGCCTATTTCATGTTGGAGAGATGTCAACGTAAATGGTATTGTGTTTGTAATTTCAAATTCCACTTGTTCAATGCTGATATAAGGGAAGGCAAGTGATTTTTTTTTTTATATTAACCTTGTATCCTTTAACCTTTCTATAATTGCTTATTAGTTCCAGGAATTTCTTTGTCCATTCATCTCCACTGTGAAAAAAAAGAGTTTTATTCCTCCTTTCCTTTTCTGTATACCTTCTATTTACTTTTTTTACATGATTACATTAGCATGGACTTTGTTGAAAAGAGGTAGTAAAAGGGGAAATCTTTGCTTTGTACCTGTTCTTAGTGGGAAAATTTGGACTTTTCACCATTAAAGATGATGTTAGCTCTAGGTTTTTGGAGATAGTCTTTATCAAGTTGAGGAAGTTCCCCTCCATTCCTAGTTTACTGAGTGTTATCCTGAATGGATGATGAACTTTGTCAAAAGTTGTGTCTTCATCTATTGATATATTTATGTGATTCTTCATTTTTAGTTTATTGATGCAATGTATTATATTTCACTCTTATGCACTATTGGATTTGACTTGCTAATATTTTGTTAAGGATTTTTGTGTCTATGGTCACAGAAGATATTGGTCTGTGGTTTTTTTCTTCTTGTAATGTCTTGGTATTAGGGTAATGCTGGCCTCAGAAAATGAGTTAGGAAGTATTGCTTTGGCTTCTATCTTCTGAAAGAAATTGTAGAGAATTGGTATAATTTCTTCCTTAAATATTTGGTAGAATTCCCCAGTGAACCCACCTGGCTTGGTGCTTTCTATTTGGGGAAGTTATTAATTATTGATTTACTTAATAAACATAGGCCTATTCATATCATTTATTTCTTCTTGTGTGAGTTTTGGCAAATTATGTTTTTCAAAGAATTGGTCTATTTTATGTAAGCTATCAAATTTGGGGCTATAGAGCTATTCATTGTATTACTTTATTATCTTCCTGGTGTCCTTGGGATTTGTAACGATGCCTCTCTTTCCTTTCTGATATTGGTAATTTGCGTCCTTTCTCTTTTTTTCTTAGCCTGGCTCTAGGCTTATCAATTTTTTTGTTTAAAGGTTTTATTCATTTATTTATTTGACAGAGACAGAGGTCACAAGTAGGCAGAGAAAGAGGAGGAAGCAGGCTCCCCACTGAGCAGAGCCCGATGCGGGCCTCAATCCCAGGACCCTGAGACCATGACCCGAGCCAAAGGCAGAGGCTTTAACCCACTGAGCCACCCAGGTGCCCTAAGCTTATCAATTTTATTAACCTTTTTGAAGAACTGGCTTTTGGTTTCATTGATTCTCTCAGTTGATATCCTTTTTCTAATGTCATTGATTTCTACTCTAATTCTTCCATTTACTTTGTGTTTAATTCACTGTTCTCTTTTAGTTTCACAAGGTGAAAACTTAAAATTATTGATTTTAGCTCTTCTTTTCTAATATATGTATTGTCATAAATTTCCCTCTAAGCACTGCTTTCACTACCAATTTTGATAAGTTGGGTTTTCATTTTCATTTAGTTCTAAATATTTTAAAATTTCTCTTGAGATTTCTTATTTGACCCATGTGTTTAGACATATGTTGTTTAAGACTTTGCAAATTTTGGGACTTCCTAGTTATCTTTCTGTTACTGATATTTATTTAGTTCCCTTGTGATCTGAGAGCAGACATGGTGTGATTTCCAGCCTTTCAAATTGTTAAGGTATACCTTGTGGCCCAGAATGCAGTCTATCTTGGTGAATGGTCCATGTGAGCTTGAGAATAATGTGTATTCTGTTGTTGTTGGATGAAGTAGTCTATAGACATCAGTTATATCCAGTTGATCAATGGTGTTGAGTTCAGTATGTCCTTACTGATTCTGTCTGCTAGATCTGTCCAAAAATCCTCCTCTAAAAGACTTCATAAGCAGGGCACTTGTTATGATGAGCACTGGGTGTTATATAAGTGATGAATCACTAAATTCTATTCTAGCAACCAATATTACACCATATGTTAACTAACTAGAAATTAAACAAAAATTTGAGAAATAAAATAAAATAGGCAGCAAATAAAAAAGGCCCCAAATAAATAAATGACTTCAAATATAAGAATTCAGACAGTCTTGCACTTAAGTCTTATATATTGAAGATGGCTAATGAGACATCTAGTCAATAGCTAGTCTAATGGGATATATGTTGTGAGTTTCTGGCAATCCCAGTAAAGCACTTCTCTTTCCTACCTGGGTTATATACATGTAAGCTATAAAACAAAAGAGTGGCACATGGAGAATTAAAATATTAACTTTAGGGGCGCCTGGGTGGCTCAGTTGGTTAAGCGACTGCCTTCGGCTCAGGTCATGGTCTCAGAGACCCGGGATCGAGTCCCACATCAGGCTCCCTGCTCAGCTGGAAGCCTGCTTCTCCCTCTCTCACTCCCCCTGCTTGTGTTCCCTCTCTCACTGTGTTTCTCTCTGTCAAATAAATAAAAAAATCTTTAAAAAAAATATTAACTTTAGGGACACCTGGGTAGCTAGTCAGTTAAGCATCTGCCTTCGGCTTAGGTTATGATCCCAGGGTTCTGGGATCGAGTCCTGCATTGGGCTCCTTGCTCAGTGGGGAGCCTACTTTTTCTTCTGCCTGTCGCTCCCCCTGCTTGTGCTCTCACTCTCTGGTAAATAAATTAAAAAAAATTAAAAAAAATAAAGTATTAACTTTATTGTTGATAAAACTAGATTGGAAGGCATAGTTTAGTTAAATGAACTTGAGAACTAGGCAGATATACCCTACCCAGGTCATGTTGACTTCCTCCCTTGGGCAGGGGCAGAGCAGAGCTTGCCCTGAAGAACAGAGGATGACTAGAACTCCTGTGAGCTGCTAGTTTCCCAGAGGAAAATGAGAAGCTGAGCAGAACATACCTTGGTATTTATATTTCAAATTGACCCATCAAATAAATTACTCCCCAGAGGAAGAGTTAATAAAGAAGGAGGTCAAGAGTTATACTAATACATTTCGTCCACATGGAAGAAACATCAGCAGTGGTGGAGGAATGTCCCCCCATCTTCCAACAGTACATTAAATCTTTTAAAAAAATAATAAAACAAACCAACCTCTAGTTCACAAATTGTAAAATATTAGCATTATTAGAAACATTTTCCCAAAATTTAAAGATCCAGAGATTTGCCAAATGTAAACAAATGGCTGGTTTGTACACAGAATGGAGCTCACATTACAAGTAATTTCTCTTTCAGAATTTTTTATATTTGGCCTTTACTCTTGACTTTGGACAATAATAAACTAGGTTTATGTTAGCAAAGAAATGGTAAAGGGGAAGAGGGGAAAAAGGGAGAAAGGGTGGGAGGTAAGGGAGGTAGGAACAAAGAGGAGAAAGAGAAAGAGGTAATCACTGTTAACAAGTAGGTGTCAACAGTCCCAGACCTTTTTTTTCTACATTTCTTCTGTGTTCTTCTACGTTGAGTTGAGCAATCAATTTCAGAATCTGGAAACTGAGGTCTTATTTCTATAGGACTCCATTACATATTCTTTTTTTAACTCTTCTCTGAGAAAATATTTTTTTTCTGGGGAATAGTTTGGAGTGAGAAAATATGTATTTTTTTTTTTTAAGATTTTATTTATTTGACAGAGAGAAACACAGCCAGAGAGGGAACACAAGCAGGGGGAGTGAGAGAGGGAGAAGCAGGCTTCCTGCAGAGCAGGGAGCCCAATGTGGAACTCTATCCTGGATCTCCGGGATCATGACCTGAGCCGAAGGCAGTCGCTTAACCAACTGAGCCACCCAGGTGTCCCCAAAATATGTATTTTCAACTAACATTAAGGGGAAGGGCAAAGCAATGCTCAGAGCTGTAAGTAATCATTGCACATTATTAGGGAAGCATCTGTGCAAATTTTCGTGGTATGGACAGCCAATGAATCTCAGAGTCATTTATCCTCTATTACACCAAGGGCAGAACTCAGGGCAGGTGAGAGACAGTGAGTGTTTTGGGGCCCATTAACAGCAGGGTCTCTACCTAGAAACCTCCTTGGCTCCAAAGTAGCAGACTTAGATTCATTTCTGAAAATACAAGCCAGTATCATACATTTGGGAGGTGGATCATTCCAAAAGAGAGTGCCCTTTTGCACCTGGGCCATTCTCATTTGCTGTTTTTCCAAGCAGTAATTTGAATATGGCACCTGCTTCCCCCAGCAAAGTTTTGTTGATCAGCAGTGCAGGTGGCATCAAATCATCTTGGGGATAGTGGTTGAATCGTGGCTGCTGACATTTTCACGAAGGCCATTTCTGGAAGCAGTTGTTGGGAAGTTAGTCACTACATGGGACTCCCAATTGGGGCAAAATAGAGAATGAAGGCATGAGTAAAGCAGATGTAAACCTAGTATAATCACTGAGTTGACTGACAATCAGTAAACCAAGTACAAGGAGCTTGGATGGTCAGTGACCCCTGTGGGCAGGTAAGTCTTATGACTCTTTTTTTTTTTTTTTTTAAGATTTTATTTATTTATTTCACAGAGAGATCACAAGTAGGCAGAGAGACAGGCAGAGAGAGAGGAGGAAGCAGGCTCCCTGCTGAGCAGAGAACCAGATGCGGGCCTCGATCCCAGGACCCTGAGATCATGACCTGAGCCAAAGGCAGAGGCTTTAACCCACTGAGCCACGCAGGCCCCCTTATGACTCCTTTTTCATGCTGGTGGCTTCTGATGACCTGAGCAGCTCTTCTGGGGAAATGGATGGTTATACCAGTATATCAGTTTGAATCGCTCTTCAGTATCAGTTAACAAAAACCTGACAAGAACTAAGCAATTATTTTTCTCATTGAGCAGAAAGTTAAAAGGTAGGCAGTTCCAAGGCTCATGCAGCACTGCCCAATGCCAGCAAGATCAAGGCCCCTCCTCCCATCCAGCTCTTGTAGGTAGTCTACCCACTGTTGCCTCAGTGGCACACGATATTTGTTTCAGCCCCAGATGTCACACTTGAGTTCAAGAAAGGAAGAATTAGGGAAGAGAGAAGCAGGAGTTGTAAATGTCTGTTGGTTTAGCCAGAGAACAGTGACTGCTGCATCCTGAAACACAATTTTGGTCCTGAAACAAGGGAAATTAATTTTAAACCTAGAATCATTTTGGTTTTCCCTAAACCTACCCAGCTTGGATATTCTTGTCAACCCCGACCCCCTTCCTCTGAATAACCTGGTTCTAGAGAACTTCTTGTCAAAAACAGACCTATCAGAAAAATCAGAAAGCAGGGCCACAAATATCAAATATCAGATCCTGGAATAACCCAGCTCCCACAGGCCCAGAAGCCACAAGCCATCCCTCACCTAGAGACTAATGAACCAAGAAAATAAACCTTGGTTTCTCAGGAAAAACAAAGTGCATTTCAGGAAGAAGCAGTCATCTCCCCTGAGAGCTGCCTCCTGGAATACAGAGAAAAACGCACTCTGTCTCAGACACTGTACCTGAGATACAAGGTATCCGGGATCAGCTCGGCTTTAGATGAAACCAGAAGTTGTGCTGACATCACAGAAGGCAGGGCCATCCTAGTAAAACATTCATGTGGAAAAAGTCTGTACGAGTATATAATAGTTAACAGTGTTACTTCCGGAAAAGGAGAAAAAAAATTGGAAGACATTTGAGAAAGAGAGAGCACGATTTGTTCTGCATACTTCTCGTACCACATATTTGGAGAAGAGGACACCTGCATGTCTAACTTCTGAGCTCAGCAGTATCTGCAGTGGCAAAGTGATGGCTCATGATGACATGCGGAAAACCTCAGGCTTGAATTTTCAGGTGCCAGACACACTGAAGACTGGCCAGGCATGGACCCTGGCCACGAGCAGAAGTGATGAGGCATGAACTGGAAAACGGTTACTTCCTTCTGAGAAGGATCAAGAAAGGCAGAGCCTCGTGCAAGAGATGGCCAAATACGAAATGTTGGTGATACATTTAAACACTATCTGCCCACTTCTCTATTCTCTGTAAGATCTAGTTCCGGGGTCAGCCCTGTAGGGTGCCCAGGTTCTCCCAGAGATCAAGCATTCAGACCCGAGATTTCTGTCCCTACCTCACATTAGCACATTTTTCTAGGTATAAGTCCCCCTCCATCTGACTCTGATTTAAAGGGCAGAAGGTATTTTACATATTGTGGCGCACATACAGCCTGGGACTAGCAGCCACCCATCCATTTCTCCAGTTTACTGAGCCGTATTGAGTGCTGGGGAGGCATGCAAAGTTGAGTAAGATTTAACAGCTACAACTGAGGACAGTTAACACCAAAGTCAGTAACGATAATGCAGAGTCATATGTGCCTTGACAGAAAGAATACACAGGGCTACGAAAACCAAAAGGACCAGGTCAGAACGAGAGGATGAGAGAGAGTGGACCTTCCCAAAAGGATAGTATTTAAGTGCTTTTTGAAGGGGGGGGGGAATGAATAGGGTATTGTCCTGTGATGGCAATTGTCCTGTGATGGCAATAAGCACTATCCCTTTCTGCACTCAAAAATTTTTAATTGACCCCAATTATGATCAGGGTAGAGTCTAGGAGACCTAATTCCCATCTAAGTATTTCCTTTCCAAGGAAACAGACGTTCTTGAAAATAAATCCAAGATTAAGAACCCATGATGATAAGTAAGCTGGTGAGTCCTCGAATCAGAAACAACATGCTCACAAATTGTTTTCTGATCCCTTCTCAAACAGGATTTCAGAGCGCTGACTCCCTAAGAAACGGCGATACAACACCAATTACAGGTTTCTCCCGCTCCCCAGAAGCAGGGCATTGCTATGAAACCTTCATGAACCAAAGCGTGTAAAGTGAAGTAGCGATTGCCACTGATCTGTATGAAAGCAATTATCATTAAATTTATTACCATTTATTTCTGAGCATTCCTAGACCCCTAAAATCATCTTAGACTTTTCTGACACCTCAGGACACATCTCGCTAACAAATGCACAAATCAGCTTAAGACACAGATGCTCACAGCCGCAGTGCAGAGCTCTGGTGGCTCCTTGCTGAGATACTTAACGGCAGGGCAGGGGAAGAAGCTTGGGGTGCACAGTGCCCCTGGAAAACAAACACTGCAAAACAAACACTGAATGCTATTTCTGCTTTTCACTTTTTTTCATTAAAGCAAAAATCTTCTTTGGATTTCTTTCAGTTAGCAAAAATAAGAACCAATGTAGGTTTCTCATAAAAGTGAAGTGGCATACCTTTCAAAAAGGGGGGGATACCTGTAGAAAAAATAACATAATCCCAATTCAGTGAAGCTCTGAGGGACGGGTTTGGGGACCTCCACACTTTGGCTTGGGAAGATCTCTGTGAGCTGCCCTACTCCCCACAGCTGGAGGGCTTTACTGCTTGTCAAACGGGCAACTCCTTTTCCCTTTGCATAACTGTGTCCCTTAAAATCAGTTGTCACCTACGAAACTTTTACTTTGATTCCACTTGCTGCAGAGAAAATATAAGGAACCAGCAGTAGGTCAGCATGCTGCTATTATAATCCCCCTTCTGGGCCGGCGCAGGGGCTATATCACGCAAGGGCTTATTTCAAATCCCTGAGGGATCTACTGACACGGGCAGTCTGGTCAGGGAACACACTGAGCAAAGATGTCCTAATGCCTTTCATTCGCCTAATTCTCACCTAACCTTCCCAACACACTGTGCTTCCCAACAGATGGGCAAGGAAACGGAAGCTTTAGTTAAGCAAACTGCCTGTGCTTGCATGGAAGTTGATATTTGAGCTCAGGGTTAGTTAATCTGGCTCCAAAACCCAGTCTTTCTGTTGATAAACCTGCTTCTCTTAATAACCGAGAGACTCGGGGCGCCTGGGTGGCTCAGTTGGTTAAGCGACTGCCTTCGGCTCAGGTCATGATCGCGGAGTGCCGGGATCGAGCCCCACGTCGGGCTCCCTGCTCGGCGGGAAGCCTGCTTCTCCCTCTCTCACTCCCCCTGCTTGTGTTCCCTCTCTGGCTGTGTTTCTCGCTGTCAAAATAAAAATAAATAAACAAATAACCGAGAGACTCCTCAATGATAGAGAAAGGGAGGTGCAAGTGGAAAGAAGTTACATGTCTTGAGGCAGGAAAAATCAACTATGTGAAAATTAATCCAATTCTGCTCACTTTATAGGGTTCTGGAGCAAACACCTGTGCTCTGTCCCGGGACTCCCACACTGCCCTGTGCAGCCAGCTGGTGTCCATAAGGGCTGGAGAACCAGAAAGACTCTCATTCAGAGAGGTCATAAAGAACTGAAGAAATGCTCATTAACTCTTTAACATCTGTTTTATGTGCCTTTCCCTTTCCCTGCAAGAAGTTACATTGAGCCTAACTTTGTAACTATCCATCACCTGTGTACAAGGAGCTAGCTATAGAGGGCACACAATGATGAAAACAGAAAGCAGTGGATTCCTACTAGACCCAAATCCCAGAACTTCAAACTATGGGGAGGAAAAGTGCCATCACAGGGCAGGTGTATTGCATTGGATCGTCTGGTAATGGAGGCTAGAATGTTTGATTTTGGCTCGGGTCATGATCTCAAGATTGTGGGATGGAACTCCATGCCAGGCGTAGAGCCTATGTGGGATTCGATCTCTCCCCCTGCCCCTTCCCACCCTCTCCAAAACAAAAATAAAAGTTAAAAAAAAAAAAAAAGAAAAAAAAAGAATTCATCTCTGAAGATCCCACTGGATTAAGGAAATGTTAAGACTCACTTATCTTTTAAAAGTTTGTAACTCTCCATGAACTGATCTTGTTTTCCACAGTCTGCTGGTCATTTTAAAAGCTGGATTTAGGAAGTGATACTTCACTAATGCTTTCTAGCAATTAAGTTTTTAGGTCTCGAGTTGTCTGGCTGGTTCAGTTGGTAGAGCACACAACTCTTGATCTCAGAGTCGAGTTCAAGCCTCATGTTGGGCGTGGAGCCTACTTAATTAAAAACAAAAGTCTTTAGGTTTTATTTCTGAGTAAGATGAAAATTAAAAATTTAGCACCCAAATCCCATCCCAAACCAAATCACCATGCAGGAATTCAGATGGCTAAGAAACTAAGTTTGATGGGAAAGGAATGATAAATATATTTCCACACTGGGATTTATGTACAAGTACTGTTCTTGAATCTCTGAAGAGCTCATCCTCTTCAACAAGATTATCTGCTACTTTTCATATCTGACAGCAGAGGCTTCTCCAGATGTCTTCTAAGCCTTGGTTAAACTTTTGTTTTACTTGCTGATTTTGCTGTTTCTGATAAAGCAGAAAGATATTACGCTCTAAGGATAGCCTATAGCCCTTCCTGTGTCACTGAAGGTAAAATGCTGACCTAAGTAAAACAAACACAAAAGGAATGGGAAAGTAATAAGGTGACTCTTCTTGCAAGTGTGAGAAATAGAGAAACTACCTCTAAGTTTCTAGGAGCCAGAAGTGTATGATTTTGGCTTTCCATAACCTCAACTGCTACAAAAGTAATATTCTAGGGGAGTCTGGGTGACTTGGTCAGTTGAGCATCCAATGCTTAGCTTCAGCTCAAGTCATGATCTCAGGGTCATCAAATAGAGCCTGATACCGGGCTCTGCACTCAGCAGGGAGTCTGTGTGAGAGTCTCTCTCCCTCCCCTCTGCGCCTCCCCAACTCTCTCCAATAATCTTTTTTAAAAAGTAACACTCTATTTAGCTACTGGATTTTTTTTTATGGTTTTCATGAAAATCAAGTGGGTTTTAAAAGCTCAATCTCTCAAAACAAAAATAAAAGAATGAAAACTAAGCTGTAAATATCAATAAAGAAAAGTTAAGGATGCCTGGGTGGCTCAGTCGGTTAAGCATCTGCCTTTAGCTCAGGTCATGATGGGATCAAGTCCTACATTGAGCTCCCTGCTCAGCAGGGAGGCTGCTTCTCCCTCTGCCTGCTGCTCTCTCTTTGACAAATAAAATCTGGGAGGGGGGGGGGAAGGTTAAAACAACCGAGCATGTTGAGTTTAAAATAAACATTTTTAAAAACGTTTATCAATGGGGCGCCTGTGTGGCTCAGTTGGTTAAGCTACTGCCTTCGGCTCAGGTCATGATCCCGGAGACCCAGGATCAGCCCCACATCGGGCTCCCTGCTCGGCGGGAACCCTGCTTCTCCCTCTCTCACTCCCCCTGCTTGTGTTCCCTCTCTGGCTGTGTTTCTGTCAAAATAAATAAAATCTTTAAAAAAAAAAAAGTTTATCAAGTATGGAATGAGCTTTTTGATTTTCTTCTAAATAATCTGAAGTTTTTGTATTCTAGGTCTTGTGTCCAAATGAAAATACAAGCCCTATGGTTACCATGGATGTTCTGTAAAGTAGCAATGAACATAAATTTCCATAAGGTTGATTTTTGGGCATGTACTAAACTTAACCTCCACTTATCTCCTAACATTCAAATTACTGTGACAAGTTTAATACTGTTCCACACTCTAACCTAATTCCATGCCAGTTGTTCTCATCTCAAATAGCATCTACCATGTACCATATAAACATTTTGTGAGACTCAGATGGTAATATGTTGTGAATCTTACACTGATTTTTCAAAAGGATGCACAGGTTCACATTTCCACATCTATATAACTTTATTAATAAGCAAAACACACGTCAGCATGTTTTATATATGGGCAAGGACATTCCTATAATAATAATTGGCACATTATCATCTAACAGTTGAACTTTATCAAGAATGAGATTTTAAAAATAATACATTAACATTTCGTATGACTATTTGAAGAATAAACAATTAAAATAACATTTAACAGCAGTTTTAAAATATAAAAGCTCATCATTTACTAAATACGATAAACTGGAATCATTCCAATTACAACTTCTACTAAAAAAAAAAAGAGAAGATACTATGCAATATTCTACAGGCCAAATGGGTTGGCTATGAAAGGCTATGACAATAATTAGCTCCTGACCTAATACTCCAGTTCCTTATCTCAAAGGGCAGTGGGTTTAGGCAATCACTTCTCAGTAAAAGACAGAGTTACACATAGGGTGATCATGTAATTTATTCTCCAAGTTAGGACACTTTTGAGAGAAGAGGCACTACTTAAGCTGAGAAAACAGAAATAATCAAGACTTTTTCTGAGCAAATTCAGGACATATGTCACACTCCAGTTAAATACAGTATCAGATGCACTCTTGTTACTTTTGTGCTTTGGGGAACTACAGACCAGTTGAAAAGAAAAATGTTAAAATTAAAAAAACCTGATTTTTTTTTCTCCCAGTTGAACTTTCTGGATTTCACTTTTTGTATTGTGGGTGGTTCTGCTGGAAATATTAGTGATTATTCTTGACAGATTAAAATTTCTGAACCACCTCAAAGGTATGGGAGATATTTCACAGACTCAAAATAAAAGGCTAGAGATTGGTATTTTTTTTCCTATTAAAGAGAGATTTTTATTTTAACAGAGTATAATGAAGATTTGTGTTTTAATTTTAAATTTTCTAATTTCAATCCTGAACACACTATACAGAAAAATGTATTTTTACCTTAAACTCAGTTGATTTCATATAAACACATAAAAATGGATTATCCTAGACCTAACTAGCTTATTCAAATATAATAGAAATAATTTAATAAATATTTGCATTAACTTCCATACCTCAGGTCACATTCATTAAAAAATTATTTAGATACGCTAACAAAGATTCTGATTTCCAAACTTTAAGACAGAGTGCAAAGGTGGTTAAGCATCCCCAAAACACAAGAGCAGCTGTTCTATCCAAGCTCACAGGAAATGAAAGGAAGTACGCAGAATTTTATAGATCTGGAAAAAAATGTTAAAAGTTTTAAAAATAATATTCTATGCCCCTGACTGGATGATGAGATTTAATAAGGCTACCACTGAATTGTACCAATTGCAGGGGATCAGGTAACACGCACACTTGATTTGAAAGGGGAGAAAAATCAAAACAAAAAGTGAAGTTTTTGATGTTGGATCAAAAGTGACACATCTATATTCAGAAACCAAGGATAAAAACCACAAACTAAAATAATACATTTTAATAAAGTGATATGATAGCTCATCTAGTAATCTACAATTACCATGTATGGTAGCTTCATTTCATTTAAAAATTATCACAAAAAACAAAGTACAGGTCGATAGAAACTTAATATGAGATGGAGAAGAGATCTAGCATGAGATTCCATTTCTTATAAGTACATTCCAATTTTAACTTCCAAATCAGGCAACTTAATTAAATATTTTTTCTTTATCCCATGCTAGTTTGACTTCAAGGGGTATAACACAGGTACTTCAATCAACAATAAAAATTCTATGTAGGGAAGGAGAATGAGTGAGAGAAACCAAAAAATAGGAGGCTCAATTAGCAAAACAAAACTACATGTTTTATTTATCAAAGACAATGAAATAAATTAGAAAATACAGAGAAATACAAAAGAAGTTTTATAAAGCATAATTTATTTTTTCAGAAATGGAAAAGTGTCCCTGAATAGTTTTAGATGTATCTTTTAGTAGTAGTCAGTGTCTAATAATAAACAAGCAACCAATTTTATATGTTCTCCATAGCTGTATTAAATGATTTTTAAGTTTAAAAGATATAATTCTCATCATTTTTAATGTTGGCATTCAAAACCAAAAATATAACTGAAAAGAGAACAGATGAGACATGAAATGATTTGCAAAATGTAGTAGCTTATGGATGTAGATTCCAGTTGTAGTAATGGTCACATACACACATACTCCTTCCTGCAGCTCACATACACACACACACGCGCCATACCCCCATATTCCACAGACACATTTTTGTAACTTGAAAACAGATTATTGTGCATATCTCAATTCAAGATTTGATTCTATACATTAATCCTACAATCATAAAGCAAGAAGCTATTAGTACAAGTTCTGATTTGTTTCATTTAACAAACCAAACAGCTAAAGAAAATATTATTACAATGAAAACTAAGATACTTTTATTGTTTTTTTAAAAAGACAAATGCAAATGAGAATATCTTATTCAGAAAATTAATTTTCAAAAGTGTCTTAAATGAAATAAATATAATATCTAATACAATCTCTTCCTGCAAGACTCTCTAAGATAGCAATGCTAAAAACCAAGCTTCTCGACCAAAAATCCCTAAACCTGGCATGTCCCTTAAAAAGAAAACAACAAAAAGATGTTCTTAAAAAGGACATGTGGAATACCCACATCTTCTTAAAATCTGTCCTAGAACAAACTATCTTTAACACCCAAATTTTCTCTATATATTAAGTTCACTTAATTTTAAATTAATTGAAAAGATATCCAGACATTATTTCTAAGAAAACAATGCAGAAAGTAATTTATGCATGGTTATTTACAGAAAGAGTTTGCTAAATAATGTAAATATCATGTTCAAAAATCTGACAAAGCTTTTCTATAATCAGCACTGCAGGTTTCAAAAAACTATATATAACAAAGGATGTTTCATGTGTAGAGTTACTAGATGAATCCAGGAACCAGAAACTAAAGGATTTGACATGGTTAATAATTCCATTTTTATTATACTAACTGTCAGGTCAGAAGTCAATGGCATTTACATGCTGGAAGACTGTTTCTCGCTCACCTCTTTCAAGGATACCAAATACTGATTACGCAAATATGACTAGACTTTACTGCTACAACTTTATGGTTTCTTTCAAGTATATGCAAATCTTTTACATGAGCACATATGCAAATGTGAAAAACAAATGAAATATAAATATTTAAGAGAATGAACAGAGATGGCTTTTAAGCATAAACCATCCTGCCATTCAATTTTGAAGATCTATCTTTTCTTCACTAATTTGTCTTCTGCTTTTAGTCTTCTATCCTATTCAAGTTGTAGGTTTACAGATGATCTGGAAATTTCACATTGGTTTAAGAAAAGAATGTCTGGTCGATGTTGTCTAGGGACAAAGAAAGAATTAGTCTTAAAGTATATTAAGTTGCAATTTTCTACATGACAATACAATAAAAAATCATTTTATAGCAGCATTACATCAAGTATGTAACGTTCTTTCGTAAAGACAATATAAAACAGCATATATCAGAATATATTCCAAAGTTTAGACTTCTAAAAGAAACCATCGAGAAAATATTTACTTTAAATTTTAGGCTCTTGAAAATGCAAACAAGTTAATTACACCAAATACGCATAGAATACCATTCAAATTAGTATAATTACTTTGCCTTTTATCTTACATACTGATACACTCTTACTGTCACTGCTTGCAAAGACATTTTAGTGGTTAAAGAGAAAATGTGACTAGGTAGAGGTAAAAGAACATTTCTAGGTGGAGATAAAAGAACATTTAAAAGGATACTTCAATATTTTCCAGGAATACAACTACATTCACTGTACTCTTCAGTAGAAATAAGTGAATTATAAGAGATTATGTAAAACTCCTATGTTATAAAGTCTAGGCAATCAAATCCCAAACCGTACAATTTATTTATAAAAAGAATAGTTATAGTAAGTTTGAAACACTGTGTACTTGTAGATACATCTGGAGGTTAAGTGTTTTAGCAGACACTTTGCTGATGCATTTCCAATACTTTAAAAAATTCAAATCATTTATAGACGTAAGTACACGGCACTTGCTTTAAAACAGTATAGACAGTGTAAGTCATATACCCAGTAAGGAGTTAATATCTAAAATACTTAAAGAACTCATACAACTCAATAACTAAAAAAACAAACAATCCAATTAAAAAATGAACAGAGGATCTGAACAGTTTTCCAAAGACATACAGATGGCCATCAAGCACATAAAAAGAAGTTCAACACCCCTAAGTAAGGGAAATGTGCAAGAAAAACACAATGAGATTATCACACCACACCTGTCAGAATGGCTGTAAGTAAAAAGATAAGAACCAAGTGTTAGTGAAGACATGAAGAAATGGGAAACTTTGTGAAGTGTTGCTGGGAAAGTAAATTGAGGCAACCACTCTGAAAAACAGTATGGAGGTTCTTCAAAAAATTAAAAATAGAACTACCCTATGATCCAGCTATCTACCTGAAGAAAATGAAAACACTTAATTCAAAAAGACAGATGCACCCCTGTTAACCGCAACATAATTTACAATAGTCAACATATGGAAAACAACCTAACTTCCCTTCAACAGCCGAATGGATAAAGATCTGGGGTATGTGTATGTTATACATATCATATGTGACATATATATGATGGAATACTACTCATATATATGGAATACATATATGTGATGAAATACTACTCAGCCATAAAAAAGATCTTGTCATTTGTGACAACATGGATGGACCTTGAGGATATTATGCTAAGTGAAATAAGTCAGAAAAAGACGAATATTGCATGACTTCACTTACAAGTTCAACAACAATAACAAAAAACCAGTAACAACATAAAACAACACCTATACTCACAGATACTAATAACACCAGTGGTGGCAATCAAAGGGGAACGAGTTTGGGGATGCGGGGACAAAATGGGTGAAGGGGATTGAGAGGTACAGATTTCTAGTTACAAAACAAGTCAGTCATGGGGACATAAATTACAGCACAGGGAATATAGTCAATAATATTATATTTGTATTAACTTTGTATGGTGACAAATGGTAACCAGACTTACTGTGGTGAGCAGTTCACAAAATACACAAATGTGAAATCACTATGTTGTACACATGAAGCTAATATACTACTGCATGCTAACTGTATTTCAATAACAAAAAGTCTATTATAGAAAATAGAGATATGAGGTCTCCTCATGTGAAGAAACTACTAGCTAGCTACATGCAGCTTCTAGAAACTCACTGGATTACTAGTAAGACAACCTCTGCTCATTTCTTTATTCCCATTTATTCGAGTTGAAGCCTTCATTGTTGATACAAACTGACAGACATTAAGGAAACTATCAGAGCTTCCACTTTCTTCACACAACTTTGATTCTTTGATCCAGTTGTTTTTTAAGATCAGTACACGTAAAATTTCTCTTCAACCACAAATTTGGGTTTTAAGAGGGGGGGTTCTTACCAGGTCTATGGATTTCACATTGTTTTATACAAAATGCCCACGCCTTCTGTGTAAGTGCTTTGTTGCGTTTTGTTTTTCAAGCCTTTAAATTGTGTGTTAATGGTTATTTACATCCTGTGGTTAATCTTTAAAAAATAAGTTTAGGAAGCCTGACTAAAGCTTTTTAATTCATTATATAGCTTAAAAATTAAAATTTATGAAATTCAATTTTTAAAAATCTTAAAAAGTTCACAACCTACTAAACCTTAGTTGATTGTTAAAATATGCTAAGTTTAAGTAAACAACATGAGTACACATAATATTCATCTGGTGAATATGAATACCTAAAGGTAATAGAGTTAATATATATTTCTTACCTCTATAATAAGAAGAAATATCTTGTTCTATGAGCAGCTGCCATACTTTCAGACATGTTTCTGACCTTTAGATAATTAACAAATCCTCTAAAGAAAAGAAGCAGGCCTGAAATAGTTAAAATAATACAGATTCATTATGTTCTTATTCAGAGAGAACATTTACTTAAAACACACAAATATAAACAAGATCCTCTTGGCCTAAGGAATCTAATCTGTAAAATTCTATTCATTCCATAATATATTTTATACTATAATGATAACACCATCATGAAAAAAATATAATAAAAGTTTACCGCCTCCCCAAATTCATCCAATTCGTATAATCCAGATGTATCTAAATTTAAGTAAAAATTAAAACAAAGCAAATCCAGCCATGAAAATCCAGAATTACACAATATACATTTATTCCATGATTTCTTTAAATAGCAAAGTTATCTAATGCATTTAAGCTGATTCAACTCAAAGAAATCCCATTTTTATATGAAACTTTTCAATTAATACAACTCCTGAGCAAACTAAGACATATTTACTGATATAAGTTGTTCAAGAAAGAATATATGCAAGTAATTTGCTAACAATTGTGGGATAAAACCAGTAAGATTGTCTAGCAGTATCAAGTGCCTGTCACTGTGAAATCTGTATTTGAAGATATGTGTTATGTAAATAAAAATTTAATTATTAGTTCTTATTTTCAAGTAATAATAAAAGACTAATTTGTAATACAAATTTAAGCAAGCAGAATCAGGAAAATATTAGGAACCAACTTAGTGATTTCTTAAATGATTTAGAATAGATCTTCTATCTATCTCAGTATTCTCTGTAACAGGATTTTTAAATAATAACCATGTACATAACAGGTATCCTTAGTAATAAATTTAAAAAATGCCTATGAAATGCTTCAAAGTTTCAGATGAAAAATATTAGCTAAGTATAAAAAGCATTAGCATTATTACCAAATTCTTTGATATACTTATTAAAGCACAGAATTCTAAGGGAAACATTTATCGACTTCATAAATTTTTAGCTAAGTAATGGGCAGGGGCAAAACAAAAACAGAAAAACAGAAGATATACACGCATGTAACTTTCCTCATCAAGAGGAGGAGTCTGTCAATTTAAAATGGGAAGTCCTAAACTAAATTTGTACCCCAACTCCAAGACAGTAACCAAAGCACTGAAAAAAGAAGCGTGTTTATAATAAAGAGAAATGTTAGATGATATACAAATAATGACTTAAGTGGTATAAATTTCAGCTAAATCTGAGCCCATCTGCTTCCCATATTCTAACTCTTTCCATTTGTAACTCCCACTCTGAATTCCACCCTCATGTCCTTCCAGATTCTGTTCAAAGATAATGGTATTATAATCCAAATGTAAAAATATTATTGAAAAATGTAAACCAAAATTATTTGTGAAATCCCTACTTTTGTCTATGAAAACTGTGGTTTCTAAGATTATTTTGTCCTGCTCAGGCATTTTCTAAAATAAGCCAGTTCCTATCTAGAAACCAATCATTCAGCAGCTATTATTTCTCAGTATTCTACAATGTACTCAACATTCTTCTCAGTATATGCGAGAGCAACATTTTTACCATGGATTAAATTTTCACAGTTCCCTAAATGCTAGATTGTGGTTCTGATGTGGAAATGGAGTGGTCCTCTGCATTTCATTGGCCCTACAGTTGTCCTCCTAACATTTAATCCTTAAAGTATTTAAAAACAAATATACTCAATTAATATACTTAAATACCTAAAAGACTTTATGTATCTTTTCACTTTTATGTAAGAAACTCAGTAATGGGCACAGAATTCAGGCAGTCAGAACACAATTAACAAAAGAAAAAAACTGCCTAAACCCTTGTAAGAGTCTGGCTTCTTAACAAAATCACAACACTAGAATAATTTCACTATAATTGTTAAGAGAAAGAATACAGGATCTTTAGTGACATTAAGTGACCACTAAGAATTTGTTTTCCCTAAGATCCTAAAGATCCAATACCAGGACTGAACAAAAACTCAATGAGAACACTGCCACCTACTGAACTGCTATTATTTTCTGGTACAATTATGTCACTCTCTTAGAGAAATGTGGGCTTTTAAACCTAAGTAGAGAGGATATTCTTCATGTCAGTAAATAAATCTGAAATGTGAATTAAAAGCATTATATGATTTTGAGATTAATTTATCATACATCTAAAGTGAAAATCACCAGGGAACAAAAATTCAAAATACATAAAATTCATCAATATTAATAAAAAGACATGCCTTGTAAAAAGAAAACTCAACAGAAGTACCGTGATCATTGGGCATGAAGCCTTTCCTTATGCTTGGCTGATTAATGATTAATGCAGGGTACATTTCAAAAGTATAAAGAATGTTTAATGTTCCAAAAATAAGAAAATGCATAGAACATCCAACTATCCTACTCTCAACATATCCTAGGATCATTAGAAGAAATTATGCATGTATATTTTCCAAAATAAATGCTGAAGACAATTTTTTAAATCATTTTAGGATTTTCAAGTTTTGCAACATTCAATTATCATCCAAACACTGATTTTTTAAATTGAAAAGCTCCAGATTTTCAATCAGAAATCTAGAGTGCAATGTATAATCAGTAATCCAGATAGCTGAGATGATATTAAGTATTTGGATATGAGAATTTTACAGTAGAAAGATTATTTCCACGTAAGTTTCAACACAATGTATTTATATCTTACAATTTGGGGAAATATCAAAGTTAAACTAAATGCAAATTAAAAGCTGAAATGCATTAGAAATAAACTTACCAAGTACAAGAAATATCCACCAAAGCCAATACTGTCCATTGAAATATCCAGTAAAATAATCAGAAAACTATGGAGTGAACATAAATATATTAACCATATTTATGTACCTAAATTCGAAAATCATAGATTAACCTCCGTTTCAGAACAATTTACTTCAAATTATCTCTTGCACTTAAAACAACACAAAGAGGGAAAAAATGCTTAATGACATATGTAATTATTTGAGGAAACAAACTCTTTAAAATCTTGTATACAATAGCTAACAAATTATACAAAATATTTTAGAAATAAAAACTAGTTTCAAAATTGTAAGAAAGAAAGGTAAATTCTATATCTGAATCTAACTTTCTCATTAAAGAGTTCACATGTCAGTTCTTTTTTCATAATCTCTCAAAGCCCCAACTACCATTCAAAACACACTACAGCAACCCGCTGTTTTAGATATTAACACCAAAAGCCACATTAGTTTAATCTTATCAGATGGGGATGTTCGGCTGACCTCTAAAAAGAAGAGCTTTTGACCTTCTGTACACCCCCTACTGTTAATCACTGCCAAGAATACTAGGCACATAAAGACCCCCAACTCATTAGAGTCTTTTTATTTTCAAACTAGATGCTCCAGTATTCAGTTCCCAACAGTGAGCTGAGAACAGCTAAATGAACCTTGAAGTGGCATTTCAACAGTTCCTATTAGTGACCATGGCAGGCAGTTTTATATTCTCTGTGAAATGAAACAGGCAGATGGAAGGCAGAGTTTGATGCTACTGAACCTAGGTATATATTCTCTGTGAAATGAAACAGGCAGATGGAAGGCAGAGTTTGATGCTACTGAACCTAGGTATCTTTTCTTTGATTAACCTCTGGATGTCATGATTTATTATTTAAAACATTTTTTTTAAGTCAATCTAATTTTCTTCAGTTACTTCAGGTAATTCTTCCCTATTACACTTTAGCACCTAAACAATGTTCCAAATAGTTATTTTTTTGAAAGTGTTTAATATAACCTAATCTAAAACTACTAAACATTACTTTGTCTTCTTTACTGTTTCCACTCATTGGCCTCCAAACTGAATCTGATTTAACTAAAAATGATTTTGTTAAATGGAGTGCCCTCAAATCTTAAATTAAAAGTATCTCAAACTTTATTTTGGTAATTATTTCCAACTATTCGATGGAATTTCCACAAAAGCTTAAAAATCCTGTAGGTTTGGTAATAACCAAAGTACTTATAAATTGTAAATAATAATACTATTGAGGAAGCATATGTACTAATGATTACCTAAGTTTGTTTTTTGAAACCTTAAGTATTTCTACAGGAAGTATTTACAATTAATAAATGAGCCATAATCTGAATTTTCAGCTTAGGGTTTTAGAAATTTCAAAGATTAAAATTTTTAAAGTACCATTATAGATGCAGATCCCACACACTCCTACACTTTTAAAATATGTACAAGGAAGAACTAAACAATTGGGGAAATACAGCTGGTAAAGTAGGACTGCACTGCACATTTTAATCAAGTGATTAATAATTAGAAATGAAAGATTTTCATATAGGCTTCACGGTCTATAAGAACAAAAAGAAATAAAGAACCAAGGCAATACATTTTTAACGTTCTAATTTTTAAATATATTGTAGAAAATACTTAATAAATAACAGTGCCTGGCAAGAGGCAGCCAGAAAAGAACATCATTCTTCACCAAAAATATTTGCCAAAGCTAGTCTTTATTTACTCCCAAATAAAAAAAATAAATCACTTTCACCTTGAAGTCAAAGAAAGACTTACTATGTAAAAAGAATAACCTAATAAGCTTATGGGCTCATTACTGAGTGAGCAAAAATGTTTTATAATACCAATAGTCAGAGGGCTGAGCCAAGTTGGGGTTTTTTAATGAGTAAATCAATCATAGGATACAAAAATTAAATTTTGGAAAATAAATTAACACTAAAAATTTATCTAATTTTATTTTATTAATATAACACCAGTTTATTCTTTACATTCTACTTTCAAAAAGAGTTGGTTTTTAACAAAACACATATTCATTTTTAAATAAACAATAAAAGCACCAAAAGCCTTAGAAATAATAACACCAGAATCAGCTAAAGATATTTACATTAAGCTCACTATCATGGCAATTCAGTAACAAAAAGAAAAGCTACAGTATGATTTACAAATTATATATTGTCTAATAAAATAAAACATCAGGCTTTTAGGAGAAAACCTTTCTCTCAGCACTCCACAGGGCATTTACCATTTAGAGCATTATAAAGAAGTCAAAGTACAATGGCACAGAGACAGGGCAGAATTAGGAGAAATAGGCACTGAATTGAGGCCAGGCCAGATTCTAACCCAACAAACTCTTGGACAGCAAGTAAGTTATTTGACTTTTTTAATTCTCAGCTTTATCATCAATAAATTGGATGAATTATCGTGAGCATCACTGATAGAAGTAGGAGTCAAGAATCTGGTGTTTGTAACGAATTACGCTTGAAACGTTGTAAGTACTCAATGAAAGGCAGCCATTATTACTTGATACAAAAGATTCTTTAAAATCTTTTTTTTGTATCAGTTCTCAATATACACTAAAGGCATAATATTAACCTTAACCTAGTAGCAGTATTTTATTTACTTTTTTTAAAGGCACATTTTATGTGTTTTTTTAAAAAATTCATTAATTTTTTTAGTAATCTCTACATACAACATGAGGCTCAAACTCACAACCCCAAGGTAGAGAGTTACACACTCTTCAGACTGAGCTGGTCACGTGCCCCTCGGTAGTAGTATTTTAAAGGGAAACGAACAGTTCTGGTGATCAAACTTGATGCTAATATATACCTTAGGAAACTCTGAGAATCCCCAGTCTTTGAATGTAAGTCCCCCATCTTATCACATTACCTGGAGTTAATTACTAGATAAACAAGTCCCTCTCAACTAAAGAGAATTAGGTCCTAATACCCTGAAAGCACAGGTTGCATATAATGAACTGGACTTTATTTTTTTTTTTAATGACTCTAGAATACATGAACTTACTAAGTTTAGAAGAGTTGAGAAAACAGTCCTCAAATCATTTTCTGTGCTCTGTGACCAAGATGAGAGATCCATCTGAATAACAGTACTTAATTCTATTACCAACATAATAATAACCATTGGGCACATTTAACTTCAACTCTTTTGAGGTTTTTCTAGATCACTTACGCAGGGCGGGGGTCATGCTTCATCTTTGTACGCTCCCTAGCACCTCAACAGATTTATGCTCACGGTGGGAATCCACCTCACATTTTTAAAAATGAAATTAGAAAAAGAATCTGCCAGGGGGTGTTCCTAACACTGGCTCAGATTTTGATCATCTGAGAAGAAGGCAAGTCATAGGTATTACCCAAGAATCAACTGATTAATAACCAAAACCTATAATCTGGTCTGAACAGAGATAAGGCCTGGTAAGATTACTGACACTCTGGGAAGCCATAAGTTTAAATGCAATGAAGAAACACATTAAGTCTCCAGTTTTTTTAAATCAATGTGATGATGCAGGTGCATAACTGAAGTGCCTGCAGCACTTAAGCGAAGCTGACATTTTAGTATTCTACTGAATATTTTAGGAGGATGTGACTCATTCAGTAGAAATCAATGTTTAAATAAATACGATTTGTAGAAATCATGCATTTTATCAATAGTATAACAACACTGAAATGTGTGGATTACATTTAAGAAAACTTATTAAAACAATAAAACCACTTTTTTTTTTGTAAGTGACAGTGTCATGTAGTATAGTGTAGTGATCTCTGTGGTATGGGGCTCAATGCGGGGCATGGAGCCCAGTGCGGGGCTTGAACTCAAGACCCTGAGATCAAGACCTAAACTGAGATCAAGAGTTGGAATGCTTAACCTACGGACACACCCAGGTGCCCTCAGACCACTCTTGATCATTTTCCTAAGCCTTATCCTAAGGAAACTAGGGATAAGGCTTTTGTAAAAAGGAGCCAAAAGGGGTCTTTGAGAGGCAAAGATGAAGAGCTGCGGGGAAGACTGTGCTAATACTACTACTGCTGCTAATGGAATGGTTCAGGAAAATTACCTTGAGACAAGCTGCTGAGAAGGGAAAAAGAAAAGGACTTAGCATTATCTCCCTACATACCATCTTGTAAGTGATAAGAGGGAGACAGAGGGTAAATTCCAGGAACAAGGAAATAAGAAAGGTGGAGAAGGAACGAAAGAACGGGTTCTGAAAGCTACCTCAGAGGCCTTAGTTTTTTGAGCTCCTAATGTTACAAAAAGGAAAGAGAAGATAATTAAGTCCTTGAGAGTTTCACTAACCAACAGAAAATATTGTTTTAACGCACAGTAGGCACAAGTGCACTGTAACACAGTCCCAGTTTACTGAACACAAGTGTTTGTGCCGCAACTGGACATGTGCTTTAATTAAATTATCTCGAGACCACATAGAAATCCTCACAGGCAGTATTACCAGCTAATTATGAAGAAATGCTCACAACAATTTTAAAAACGTAAAGTTAAAACACTGATATAAGATTCAAACCAAACTTTTGACTTCAAAGCTCTTTCCATGTAGTAACAAGCTCTCACGTAATGAAGTTATAAAATGTTCACACCAAAGAGACCAGTAGAGTAATAAGTATAAAAGGTAAGAATAAGTCTCAAAATAATTGATTCATATATGTAAAATGAACATTTATGAACTACACAAGAAATTTCATGTGTTTTAATTTTAGAGAGAGAAGTGACAGAGGCTAGAGGCACCTGGGCAGCTCAGTCGGTTAAGCCTCTGCCTTTGGGTTGGGTCATATCCCAAGGTCCTGGGATCAAGCCTTGTATCAATGTCCTGCTCAGTGGGGAGCCTGCTTCTCCCTCTGCCTCTCTGTCTCTCATGAATGAATAAATAAAATCTTAAAAAAAAAAAGTGATAGAAGCTATTAAAACACTCACCCTAACAATAAGAATCCATTTGATCAACGAAAGTCCAAATCCACAGATGGCACCATACCTTCCAGCTATGGTATTGGTGATACAGAAGGATAAACAAAATCCAAGCCAGTTGAAGATAAATGCCACTAAAAGCAAGAGAAATAGTTCTTTTAAAGACCACACTTTGGAAACAAATTAACAGAGACATAATATTAATAATACTTCATTGCACAATGGAAATAACAATTCCCTTTCTTTTAACTCTGTATTAATTAAGTCTTCTTTATAGACTATAGGTTACTTTTTGCAAATATATTAGTTATTAACTACACATTAACAAATAGGTAAGCTTGGTTTCTTGTTAGTTTGATCAATAGGAATCAATTCCTTAAAACTTACCACCAATAGGTGAAACTGCATTTTTAAAACACCTAAAAACACCAAGTCACAAGGTGGCTCCCATGTGACCCCAGCCAAGAAGTCCAACCTAAGCAATCAACCAACCAAACTGGATTTTTTAAAAAATAATATTAAAGATGAGCCAAAGAAATTATAAATTACTTCCACAGAAGGTATTGTTCATTGCCTCTTCCTCCTATCTGCTATCTGCTGTTCCCCCTTTTCAGGATCCCACCCACCTTCAGAGTATTTTAGGGAAGGTTGGACCCCATACTTAACCCCAAAAGGTGGGTGGTCCTAAGTAGTCTGGAAAAATCACAGGAGGCCAAAACTCCCTGCCATTTTATTGATTGATTGATTGATTGATTGACTGAAATAGGACTTCTGAACAGCATTCTTTGGTTCTTAAAAACACATCAAGGAGATAAAGGATGGAATATAGGTTAAGTGACAGTGGCTCTAAATTGATCATTTTTGAAACCGAGTGGTAAATACACAGAGGTTGAAAGAGTCTTGCCTAGTTTGAGAATTTCTACAATAATTAAAAAAAGAAAAACAAAACTCTTTATCCACTGGATGTCAGTTTGGATATAACATCTGGAACTGCTGCAGGGATTCTGCTATTAGCATGAGGATTAAAATGTAACCCCACATGGGTTAGGGAGTGAAGAAAAATACGCAGAGCTCCAGAACTGACACTTGCTGTGGCTGAGGTCTGCTTGTCTATCTGCCTGCCTATGGATTTTCTGTTTTGTGAGATAATCTCCTATTTAAAACATCTGAGTAAGGGTTTTCTATTACTTGGAGCAGAAATCAATCTGACACAGGTCCTTGAGCTATAATCAGAGTGCCTTATCTGTGTCTAAGATATTAACATTGTCAAATAATAACAATAAAACTGAAGATCAATTTGAGAACTTTGGTCCTGTTCTGTGCCCATCCTCTTACCCTCCATCTCTAACCAACCCTCAAGGAAAAGAAAGTAAATTATGTATAGAAATGCTGACTTTTCAGAATTATGAAGACAAAGAGGAAACACTTTAGGTAGGTTTAAATAAAATAGCTATTTCTTCAAAACAATTCCCCTACTCCTGTAATTTCTTCCTTCTTAATACCTTCTTGGCACAGCTTTCTTGATCATTTATGGTAAGCTATGTTATATGGTACAATAGAAGAATGAATTTTGAAATAAGAGACTTGTTTTGAGTCACAGTGTGACATATCTCACTCACTAGACTCATAGCTGACTTCTGTGAGCCACAGTTCTCTCCGCTGCAGGACTTGCTTCACAAGTCTGCTTAGGGGATTAAGTGAGGTAATGAACCTGGCACTTGGTGAATGCTAAGAAATGTTAAACATCATTACTACCCATACAAAATGGTATTTTTGGTATTTTTACAGAGTAGGTTGTATCTTTTCCAAAAAAAAAAAAATTCAGGAGACTCTACTAGAAATAAAACTTGCTTACATTTCATATTTTCTTTTTGGTAAACCTAGATATTGATTAATATTCAGTTATCCTCTACATCTGTGTTACTTAATGCCACCAGCCACACTCCTTTTTCCATTTGTTCCAGGAACCCACCCTACCCTACAAAGAGAGCTATTTAAATTTCAATTAATTAAAACTAAATGAAATTAAAAATTTAGTCCCTCAGTTGTACTAGCCACATTTTAAGCACTCAATGTCACATTTAGCTTGTAGCTATCATATTGGACATCGGAGATAGAGAATATTTCCATAGTCATAGAATACACTATTAGATATAGCTGCTCTACATCTAATTGGTTGATACTTGTTTTATCGGTGGGGAAAAACATGCAACAATTGTCCAAAAAATAATTTGGTATTTAAAATACATAATGTAATGAACAGCAGAGATTCCCAAACCAGCGTGGCATAGTGCTTAGTGCCACAGTGCTTAGTGACAGGCTGAGAGAGCTACTCTCTTCCTCCTTAGCAGGCAGGTAAGATATGGGGCAGAGTACAGATGACCACTAGCCCTGAGCGCCTTATTCCTGTATCCCAGTGTGCTATAAACATTCTATCATTTTGTATGCATGTCATGTTGTTAAAACATAGGAAGCAATGATGGAGAAAATACAAAATAGCAAAATATTCCAGAGGTGTATTTTTACCTCTGAGTGTATGAATGTTTAGTTTTGGGGAAAATTAATTCAAACACTGTTTTCCTCAAAACAGATTTACGAATATCTACTATACCTATAATTATACTCACATCAGAAATAAGATATAAAAGAACAAAAAAGTACCTATTGAGTCATGATGTTTTCTTTTTGCTCTCTGCCAGCAGTATGGATTCCTAGAAGCTGTGCTCATGTGGTATTAATGTGTTATGGACTGAACTGTGTCTCCTCAAAATTCACAGACTGAAGCTCTAACCCCCAGTGTGACTATTTAGAGACCAGGCCTTTAGGGAGATAATTAACATTATAAAGGGAGAACTCTACTCCACTAGGACTGGTGTCCTTATAGGACAAGGAGAGACGTCAGAGAGCTCTCTCTCCACCCACATGTAGAAAGGAGACCCTGTGAGGACATGGCAAGAAGACAGCTGTCCATAAGCCAGGAAGAGAACCCTCTCACCAGAAATCGAATTTTTCAGCACTTTGATCTTGGACTTCTAGTCTCCAGAACTGTGAGAAATAAATTTCCACTGTTTAAGTCACCCAGTTGTTGGTATTTGTCATGGCAGCTCTAAGAGACTACCACATAACTTTATGCATCCTGTAACTGATTTAAACACTGGGAAAACAGTGAATTTGGTAACTACTTAAGCAGAGAGATTCACTTTTTATGCCCCTTGGTGTGTAAGACAGCAAATAAAGCTGAAAAGGTCTTCAAAATATAGAAAGGGCAGAAACATTCCATTCTAAATCCTCTATGACATGCCTGAGTTGGCAAAAAGGAATTCAATAAATGTATGCCCAACCTTAAGTGTGTAAAATCCATAAAATTAGGAACAACATTAATAGTACAGGCAGGCAAACATACACATGCCTAGAAAAAAAGACAACACTTTAGCTCTAATTCATTCATGCCATGTTTCCCTGGAAACTTAAGACAAATTAGGAAGCTTAAAAGGTGTAAGGCACCTATTCCCCACACAGCAAGGCCCAACATGGACTCCAAAAAAGCAAAAGGCTTATATAGCCTATTATATTCCTTAGAAAAAGCAAGGTCTGGAGTAGCAAGCAGCAGAAAGCAGGGCAATTAACTCAGAAAACTTGGTAAAAAGAACGCTTAGTGTTGCTCCAATTACAGTTTCCACATTCACCTTCCCAGTGCGCTTGTTTATAAGAACGTGAGTCAGACAGGTTAATGACAGTTGAAAGAAGGCTTACCTTCTTTCCAAAAGGTGAATGCTCAGGCAAGGAGAACAGAAGGAGAACATCACTACTACCTTAACCTAACAGCACTCTGTAATTTATGACATTTCACATATTTTAACTTAATTGATCCTCACATTAGTCTTTTAAGAAGGGAAAGGTCAGGATTAATTCCACTTACAAAAGGACAAATTGAGACTTAGAACAGTAAAGTGCTACAAACTCGCAAAGCAAGAGGTATAGATAAGACAGGAGCATCCAAGTCTTTCAACTCTCATATCCACTGATCTTTTTATTATACTACCCATCTACACAAAGAAGATAGCAGAATAACCTAGAAAGCAGTATTATATACTACAGTTTATCCCTTAACTAATAAGACTCTACTTTTAAATTTCCAAAAGCCACAAGATACCTATTAATTATAAATGAGAAAACTTCATAATGAAGAAAGCTGGCAGACACCATCCTAACCTCATGAGAGTTGAGATCACCATCAACAAGACATAACTCGATCACTGCCTCCTGATCTGATGCACTGGGAAGGACACATCATTTCTGTGGTATTCTTACCGCAAACAAACAAACAAACAAACAGAAAAACCCAAGGCAGTGGCAAGGAGGAAAGAAAAAAAAAAGCATAACCTGAATCTAATCATGAGGAAATATCAGGTAAATCCAAACTGAGAGACAATGAACAAAACAACTGGTCCATATTCTTCAAAAGAACCAAAGTCATAAGAAACAAAGACTAACAAACTGTTTTCAATTAAGAGCAGACTAAGGCCAGACTAAAGTAAAATGGCAATGAAATACAACGTATAATCCACTGGTGAATGGAACAACTAGTAAAATCTGAATAAGGTCTGCAAACTAGTTAGTACTATTTCATAATGTTAATTTCATAATGTTGATCATTGCACTGATATTACATAAAATGTTAACACTTGAGAAATCCAGGTGAAAGTTACAGAAAATTGTTACTATTTTTGCAAACTTTTCTTAAGTTTTAAATTATTTAAAGGTGAAAAGTTTAAGAAGTTTTAAATTTTTAAAAATCTGATACTTGTTTTGAAAATAAACAAATGAAAATCATAAATGAATATACATAAAATTCTAACAATGAGCACTTACTTCTTTAATCACAGAAAAATTCTCAATACATATAAATGTACCAGGTTTCAAAGACATCAAGTTCCTAGACAAGAAATCAATTTCACTAAACTTAATTCTGAACTCCATAGAGGTAAATTTCTCTCTTATCCTCAAGCAATTCTCCTCATTTAAACAATTAGCCATTAAAAAAGACATGCTAAGAATTTTTTTTAGTTTTAAGACATTTCAGCTAAATTATAAGCAAAGAGATGACAAATTTTTTTCTTATAAACAAAGTAAGTTTAATACTTCACAAATATTGTATGAGTTTAAGATATAGTTACAATTCCTTTTTTTTTAAGATTATTTATTTGAGAGAAAGAGAGAGAGAGAATGTGTGTGTGTGTGTGTGTGTGTGTGTATGTGTGTGTGTGTGTGCGCGCACGCACAAGCCAGAGGAGGGACAGAGAGGAGAAGTAGACTCCCCACTGGGCAGGGAGACTGATGTGGGGCTCAATCCCATCATGAGATGAGCCAAAGGCAGGCGCTTAACTGAGCCATCCAGGTGCCCTACAGTTACAATTCTTAAGTATTCCCTTTCTGGATTCACTTGCCATATACAACATCACCTAAAAGCTACATGATTATAAACACAGCTTTATCTGAACAGAACAAGTCATCAATGTATTGTTCTTCAGTACGTGTGATACCCAGACAACCACTTTAAGAACTGTGACTTTTATGACCATGGTAGGTGCTCAGTATCATCAATCCTTGGGGAAATAGAAATTGAACTACAATGAGAGATACCACCACACATCCATTAGAATAGCTAAAATCTTAAAAAACTGTCAATACCATATGCTAATGAGGATCAGAGCAACAGAAATTCACTCACCGCTGGTGGGAATGCAGAGTGGTACAACCACTTTGGTAAGATGGTAAGACAGTCTGGCAATTTCTTACAATTCGAAATTCACATTTCAAAACAATATTCTAATTCCTTTTAAAATTACAACAATGTAATATGTCTTTAACTGTGCTTCCCTCGGATCTAAAATGGGAATAATGCGGGCACCTGGGGTGTTCACTCGGTTAGACATCGGACTTGTGATTTCGGCTCAGGTCATGATCTTAAGGGTTCTGGGATCTAGCCCCATGTGGAGCTCCATGCTCAGCAGGGAGTTTGCTTGAGATTCTCTCTACCCCTCTCCCTCTGCCCCCTTCCTCACTTATGCTTTCTCTCAAATAAATCAGCACATCTTTAAAAAATAAAATGGGAATAATACCCAGTAATTTTTACTGTATATATAATATATAAATAGTAGCTAATCAATTTTTACTGTAACATGCACATGTGAAGATTCACACATGGTACAAAAGGCTAAACCTTAGAAGGAAAGTTTTCTAAACAGAGTCCATTACATTTTTAAACATTATAGTTCAAGGTCATTTCCACAGACTACTAATTATCCAGTGGACTAAATCTTAATTTCTAGCTTTTAACTAACAAATAACTGACTTCCATTCTCTTAAAAACTTTTTTTAAAAAATATTTTATTTATTTATTTGACAGAAAGAAACACAGCTAGAGAGGGAACACAAGCAGGAGGAGTGAGAGAGGGAGAAGCAGGCTTCCTGCCGAGCAGGGAGCCTGATGTGGTGCTCGATCCCAGGTCTCCGGGATCATGACCTGAGCTGAAGGCAGTCGCTTAACCAACTGAGCCACCCAGGCGCCCCTCTCTTAAAAACTTTTAAAAATAAGATCAGATACAAACAGATTAGGCATGTATAAGGCATTCAGCGGTGACACTTCAAGGAATTACAAGCAAAAATTATCAAAGGATACAATATTTTTTTTCTTTACATTTCCTGAACATTAACATGCAATTATTTTACCAAATTTCTGTGTAAACTTTTTTGGGATTACATGTGGTATGAGACTGAAATGCGGATGCTATGAAAGAGGACAGAAGAATTAAACTATCCAAAAGGTCTAATTTGAAATATTTTTATTGATACTCACTGTAGTTTTATTCCCACAACTTCTATCCCTTGAAATGTTTAAGTTATAAAACCATGTTAAAGAAAATCTGTTTCTGACAAGAAGTCCTGGTGAGGATGTGGAGAAAAAGAAACCCTCATGCATTGTTGGTGGGAGTACAAACTGGTATAGTGCAGTCACTGTGGAAAACAGTATGGAGGTTCCTCAAAAAGTTAAAAATAGAAGTACCCTATGATGCAATAATCACACTACAGGGTATTTACCCCCAGAATAAAAAAACATTAGTTCAAAAGAATATATGCACCCTTATATGTTTACTGCATTATTTACAATAGCCAAATTATGGAAACAGCCCATTGACAGTGTCCATCGACAGATGAATGGGTATTTAAGTGTGTATACACACACACACACATACACACACACACAAAGTAATAATATTCACCCATAAAAAAGAATGAAATCTTGCCATCTGCAACAACATGGATGGAGCTAGATGAAATAAGTCAGAGAAAGACAAATATACTGTATGATTTCACCTGTATGTGGAATTTAAGAAACAAAACAAGCCCAAGAAACAGACTACAGAGAACAAACTGATGGTTACCAGAGGGGAGGTGGTGGGGGGATGGGTGAAATAGGTGAAGGGGCTTAAGAATATACTTATGATGAGCAATATACAGAACTGCTGAATCACTATACTGTACACCTTAAACTAATATAATACCATATATGAACTATACTGAAATTAAATTTAAAAACAATAAAATTTTAAAAAGAAAATATATTTCTGAACCACAGAAACAGAAAACAGAATAGAATCTAAATAATAGCTACTAGATAGTTGAAGCATGAATATAGCAAGCTGCAATTTGAAGAACAGCCACTAGGTGGTAGTGATTACAAATAAATCTATGCTTATCAAAGCAAATAAGCTCAAATACAGGGCTACAACCCACCAGAAAAAAATGTATTAGGAAATGAAGCCCAAAAATAACTTACAATTTTATTCTTATAATATTGGTGCAGTATTTGTAGAATAGGGAGCATAAAAAAAGTTATAAAGACATCATTTAGTAAAAATGTAGTAAAAGCAGGTTATTTACACTAAATATATGAAATATAAATTTGTATTTATATTAATATGCCACCACAGGCCAAAAATAAAGGCAACTAAGTGTGTAGGTTACCAGACATTTGCAACACTGTTTTATCATCAAAATGTTTTCAAATCTTGGATTAAATGAAATAGAGAACTGGAGAAATAATCACTAAGCTCTAAGTCATACAGATGGTATCAGATCACATTTTTATACATAAAAACAAGTATTTACGCTACATACAGTAAAATAAATTCAAATTTCCTTTTCTAATTAAGATTTTTAAATGACATAACCATTAAAGTAATTTATACTGATGCTACTCTTTTTATAAACAAGGTGGGAAGAGTGTTATTAATAATAAAGGGTTACCTGTTGAACTAAAACTAAGAAAAAAAGCTAACATTTACTAGACTAATAGTACAAAACAATAGTCACTTGCAGTCAAAGTGTTCATTTCCTTTCCATGGTACCTATCATCATATCTAACTACAGATTTTAACTAAAGCCACAAGATTTAAATATTGCATACACGTTAGCTGGTTGCCAATCAGAACATAATGTACTAAATTTGAAGAGAAAAACGTTACTGCTTTCCCACTCACTGACCCACTTCTGAGTGGTTATCTACTTCTATTCTTCAGCAGATGAAATGAAAGAAGGAAAAGAAGCAAGAAACCATTTCAAAATGGAGGATTAGTGATTTCCCAGACTCAAAAGTAACTCAACTCAAGGTAGGTATTTTCTGTATTTTCTATTTTTAAAGTTGAACATGGTACTTTAAATAAGTAATTTCTCAGTTTTATTATCAAAATAAATTTTATGCTAAAACAAATTAAATCAGCATTCTATGAGTGCTTGATCATTTAACCAGAGTGAGGACAGAAATTTACCCTATCTAGTCTAATAAATGTACCTATATGAATATTGGATTTCGGAAATTTAATTTTAGCAATTAAACAATTCAAGTGTCGTAATATTATGTACTGAGTATACTATCTGCCAATCCCTGTGTTAGGAACTGAAATAACAGACTGTAGCCACAGTCTTCCCTCAAAGCATAAAGTCCACTTTATAAATTCAGGTATTTAAGAATTCTGCAACATGTTAAAAAAATCATACTTGGGTTCTTCTAATTCCTTACCACTTCCCCATAGACAAGATATATTTGCACTCCTTTGTGTCTGAAATCACACTGTTCCAGTTCCCCAGAATATTATTTTCTAACCCTCCTTCCCACTTAAAGACATTCAAATGGAAGTCCTTTGCTCCAAAACAGTAGAATTTATAGTTTCATTCTGCATGCTCCTACATCACGGCATGGACATGCAACATTTTTCATGCAAAAATATATTTAGCTTAAACATACTTACATAATTCTATATAGTCAGCATCTAGCATAACGACTGCAATACAAAGCTGTAAGTATACTAAATACTAGGATTTTTATTGCATCATATGATCACATAGTTCAGTATAGGAACAATCTACATTTTAAACAAAGTAAACACATTAACAATATTTGCCTTTCTTTGCTAGGTTTCTTTGCTAGGTTACAGCTAATATATGGGAAAAAAAAAACAATTTGGAAATGAAAAATCACTTACTGAAAAACGCCAGCATGAAAATCCCGTCATTACCCACTCTGAGCTGGTCTGCATCACTGAAGTCATCTCTTGGTTGGCACTCTTCCTCCTGAATCTGTAAAACACATAACATTAGAACAGCTCACTAAAAAACTGCAACTTTATTAAGTATAAAGTTAAGAATTTAAATAAAATCAGATATTCTCAATTTGTTGTACAGACAAAATGATACAGTTAGTACAATGTCTGACACAAAGTGTTCAAAAACATTAGCCAATATTGTTTTTTCAGGGCACCCTTGAAAAGAATAACTTTAAAAAAAAACACATAAAAAGATAAAAACTGAACATCAGATTAATGAAAACTGTATCAAGAAAGATGTGACTGACACATTTGCACTGAATGGGAAAAGAGGAATCTTCATATTCAGTGGTGGAATCTAAATTGGTATGATCTCTATAGCTCGCAATTTGGCAATATTTATCAAAAATTAAAATGTATAACCCACAACTATATATGGTCAATAATCTTCAACAACATAGGAAAGAATATCCAGTGGGAAAAAGACCATCTCTTTAACAAATGGTGTTGGGAAAACTGGATGTCAACATGCAAAAGAAGGAAACTGGATCACTTTCTTGTCACTATACACACACAAAAAATTCAAAATGGATTAAAGACCTAAATATGAGATAGGAAACCATTAAAATCCCAGAAAGCACAGGCAATAACATCCTTAACATCAACTATAGCAACTTTTTACTATAAGTGCCTCCTGAAGCAAGGGAAACAAAAGCAAAGTAAGTTACTGGGATTTCATCAAAATAAAAAGCTTCTATACAGTGAAGCAAACAATCAGAAAAACTAAAAGGGAACCTATAGCTGGGAAAAGATATTTGCAAACAACATATCTGATAAAGGGTTAGTATACAAAACATATGAAGAACTTATAAAACTCAATACCCCCAAAATGAGTAATGCAATTAAAAAATGGAGAGAGGACATGAGTAAACATTTTTTCAAAGAAGATATCCGATGGCCAACAAACATATGAAAAGATGCCCAACATCACTCATCATCAAGATTTCCTGAAAACGACAATAAAATATCACCTCACACCTGTCAGAATGGCTAAAAACAACAACACAAGATACAGAGGTGCTGGCAAGAAAGCCTCTTGCAATGTTTGTGGGAATGGAAACTAGTGCAGCCACTCTGGAAAACAGTATGGAGGAAGGTTCCTCAAAATGTTAAAAATACAACTACCCTACAACCTAGCAAGTGCACTACTAGGTATTTATCCAAAGAATACAATAATACTAATTTAAAAGGGATACATGCACCTCAATGTTTACAGCGGCATTATCTACAATAGCCAAATTATGAAAACAGCCCAAGTGTCCATCAATTGATGAATGGATAAAGAAGATGTAGTTTTTATATATGGTGACATATTACTTATAAAAAAAAATTGAAATCTTGCCATTGCAATGACGTGGATGGAGCTAGAGAATATTATGCTAAGCAAAATAAGTGAGAGAAAGACAAATACCATATGATTTCACTCATATATGGAATTTAAAAAACAAAACGATCCTAGGGATAAAAAAGAGGGGGGAGCAACCCAAGAAACAGACTCTTAACTACAGAGAACAAACTGATGGTTACCAGAGGGGAAAGGGGTTAAAAAGGTGATGGGGATTAAGAAGTGCACTTGTGAAGAGCATCAGGTTTTGTAAATAAGTGTTGAATTACTAAAAAAATACACCTGAAGGGGCGCCTGGGTGGCTCAGTTGCTTGAGCAACTGCCTTCGGCTCAGGTCATGATCCGGGAGACCCTGGATCGAGCCCCACATCGGGCTCCCTGCTCGGTGGGAAGCCTGCTTCTCCCTCTCTCACTCCTCCTGCCTGTGTTCCCGTCAAATCAATAAAATCTTTAAAAAAAAAAAATACACCTAAAACTAGTACTACAGTGTATGTTAACTGGAATTTAAATAAAAGCTTTAAAAATAGAAAAAAAAAATACACATTCCTAACAATTCCGGGTCTTGAAATATATTGTACAAACATACAATATATTCCCAATGATAGGAAATGATGTATTAAAGACAATTCATTGCAGCAATGTTTTCTGGGGTTATTTGCTTGCTTTTTTAGAGAGAGGAAGAGGGAGAGATTCTTAAGCAGAGTCCACGCCTAGCACAGAGCCTGACACAGTGGCTTGGTACCACAACCCTGGGTATCATGACCTGAGCAGAAATCAAGAGTCAGACACTTTCTTAATGAACTAAGTCACCCAGGTGCCCTGCAGCAATAATAATAAGAGCAAAGATTAAATACAATCTAAATGCCCCTCAATAGTGGGCTCTAGTCAGGAGATAATTCTCCACGTCTTCTAGGTAGAGGCACTGGCTGCCCTTCTGTCGTATTACCTTTTCAAGGTTGTTTATATTGCAGACAGCTTTGGAAGAGAAATGGAGTCTCTCCCCACAGCAGCGATGTGGGCATGCTTAGTGACCATTAGAAAATACTGGGTCCGGGGTACCTGGCTGGCTCAGTCAGTTCAGCATCTGCCTTTGGCTCAGGTTGTGATCCCAGGGTTCTGGATCAAGCCCTGCACCTAGCTCCTTGTTCAGTGGGGAGCCTGTTTCTTCCTCTCCTTCTGCCCCTCCCATTCCTGCATGCCTGCGCATGCTCTCTCTTTCTCTCTCTCAAATAAATAAATACAATCTTAAAGGAAAAAAAAAAAACATACTGGGCTCACTAAATTCAGGGTTCCACACTGTGTGGAGAAACATTACTTGGCCCTCTCTATGTTTCTCAGTGGGAACTTAGGCTCAGGAGACTGATAAAGAAAATGCTAATACGTTCATGGTAGCCTCACTATTGTATGCTGCCAAAAGAAAAAGACTTTCAAAACCATATTGCCCATTATTTGGGCAAAAAGATCCCTAAAACTCTACAATCATATATCTCAAGAAACCCTCTTACAGAAAATACAATGACTGGCAATGATTAAATATATATTAATAAAATTTTGTATAATTTCAAGTTAATTCAAGAAATAAACACTAAAGCACAATGTAAGGCCCTCTAAACCACCGTCACTATGAGGGCAGAAATATAAATACTTCATACTCTTTTTTAAACATCAGCCCAGAAATTTTATCATATGACATCATCTTTAAGAAGACAGAGAACAGGGGCGCCTGGGTGGCTCAGGCGTTAAGCGTCTGCCTTCAGCTCAGGTCATGATCCCGGGGTTCCGGGATCGAGCCCCACATCAAGGTCCCTGCTCGGCAAGAAGCCTACTTCTCCCTCTCTCACTCCCCTTGCTTGTGTTCCCCCTCTAGCTGTGTTTCTCTCTGTCAAATAAATAAATAAAATCTTAAAAAAAAAAAAAAGTAGAGAACATATGCACAAAGATGTCCTTTATAACGTCAACAATGGAAAACAAAGACACATAAGCACATCTGAAAATCTAACCGTTCACTGGAGAGGAAGAGCCACTAAATTATAGTATACTGATTCCATGGAATTTCACTTAACCATTAAAATAAAAGAGAAACATTTATATAAAATGCTTAGAAATAAAACATCGTAGCTCCATAGTAATTCCAACTACATCAATTTATAAATCCTAAAAGTGGTAAAAGACAGCAAAATATTTTAAAATGAAAAGCTGTAAGAAAACAAGTGTGATATTTTCTTCTTCCTAATTTCTTACATTGCTAATTTTTTAAAAGATTCATCAACTTAATAAACTGTAATTTATTAAATACCAAATATGTACTAGGTAACAGAAAGGTGCTAGAAAGGCAAACACAAAGTCCTTTTCCTGGAGTTGCTCACAATTTATGAAGTGCTAGTTCTTATGTCACAAGACAAATTCCTGACAAACCTTAAAAAAAGGTACAGGGGCCCCTGGGTGGTTCAGTCAGGCAACTGACTCCTTGGTTTAGGTTCAGGTCAATGATCTCAGGGTCCTGGGATGGAGCCCCAGGTGGTGGGCTCAGCACTCAGGAAGAGTCTCTTGAAGATTCTCTCCCTCTGCCCTTCCCCCAACTCTAGTGCTAGTACACATGCTCTAATAATCTTTTACAAAAAGGAGTTCATTTCTATAAATCTACTTAATTATTCCATAACTTACCCGCAATCCTGCACATTAGAAACAGGAAATAGTAGAAAACAGCATTGTTTTTCCAAGTCTCTTGGCTACTATATTCTCCCAGTGAGCATGGATTTAAGAAATAAGCTTTCACCTCATCCAGGTGAGATTCATTTACTATTGAATGCATACTCAAATGCTTATCAGACCAGTTTTCTAATTCAATCAGGTATAGAAACCCATACTCAATCATCTTTTGCAGAAAAGAGAGTGCTAGAGCACTGGGTTAGAAACTGATGAATTTAAAAGAGTCTTTACAAGGACCTAAGTTAAGTCTCTTCTGTTCAATTATATTTTGTTTTCCATGAAATTTTCCACGATATTCACAAGCTGGCATTACAACATCAGAAGCAACTGAAAACGGAAAACCTTTCTTATGGACATGTTCCAATTCAAACTGAGATCATATTACTTTCTAAAAACAAGACACTGGAAATGAGGACAATGAAAGTTTGGAGTAGAAACACTTCAGAGTTTTCTCTCCAAAAAGTAAAATCACCTTTATGCTTTTCCCAAAGCAGAGAGCAAGACAATGCTTGTTTTTTCTCTTCAGAGTTCTACAGTGTGGAAGTTAGGACAGTAGCGGTCCCAAGGGAGTAACATCCTTTAAGGACCTTTGCATTTCCAAGGTCTCTAGGGAGACATTCCCTGAGAAAAGGAGTTATGCCTTTCTCGTACATGGAGTGCATGCACGTGTATAATGCATGTACAACCACATAGGTGCTAAGCAATCTGAAACTGATTTTGATAGAAACTCCACACTACAGATCTATGCTCCTTCTCTGATTCTCTCCCCCAAGTATTAAAAATCCTTACTGACTGAGCTCTTTTTTATGCCACTTTTACCCTCTGAGGGAAATGGCACAAATAAAAAATTTGAGGCTTACTGTCTTTACTTATATGACCAAAGCTATTATGTTGACATTTAACTCTGTGTGTGTTGGAGTATGGGAGTGGGAACAGCCATGGAAAGGGATGTACTGATGAAAAAAACCCATCCAGGAAAAAACACTCCCTACAATCTACTTGCTAGACTATGGCCTAATGGCAGAAGAAGAATGCTGTACATAGAATCACCTTTCTCTTCCTTTGTTCCTCACCTAATTCTAGCTTTTTGTGTAAAATGATTTTTTGGTATCTTCTCTTAAACTGTAACATAGGATAAACCTAGGAATCTGAAATGATACACATCTAAAGTCTGAAGCAAGAAAAAAAGCAAACTCTAGCCCTGCTTGCAGTCACACTAAAATGTAAATAACAGAGTGCCTGGGTTGCTCAGTCGGTTAAGCATCTGCCTTCGGCTCAGGTCATGATCTCAGGGTCCTGGGATGGAACCCCTCATTGGGCTCTCTGCTCAGCAGGGAGTCTGCTTCTCCCTCTCTCCCTCTGGGATTTCTCGCTCTTACTCGCTATCAAGTAAATACAATTTTTTTTAATAAATAAAATGCAAATGACTTCCACCTTTTATCTGACTGTAGAATAGCATACATGCATCTCATTGATTCTCCACTGCTGAGACAGTCACTCCTTTTACCAGAACAAAAAGTAATATACACGTATATCACGGACTCTATTACTGAGACAGGAAAAGAAGACAGGACAGGTGGAATCCTTGACCATCATTCTGAAGTTCTAGGGTGGAGTGTGTAAAAGCACACATACCACAGCCACACAAAGTGAACTGACAAACATAATTTGAAAACTTTAACTTATTTCTCTATCCTTTTTAACCTACACTGAGTTCATTCATGGAGTTACACTAGACTGGCTCTAATACATACAAATGAGTATGGAAAAAAGATAACTTATGATTATAATCACAGCTCATAGAATCTAAACTATATGAGGAGGGAAATAAGGATATCAACAGAGAAGAGGTCCATGGTTGGGGGGGGGGGTGAAAGCACATGAGACGAGAGAACTCAAGACTCAGGAAATGTACTGGTAAAGATCAGGACCAGGAGTCCCACAAATTAAGATGGGCTACAAAGGAAGATCGGTAGAAATGAGAAGGTAAAGGAATAGATAGGACAGTGCCAATTTCACCAAACAATGATGACACACATAAGTAGTAACAGAGAAGATACTAAAAAACAATCTACGTGTACAAACACTCTGAAACTCAGAGAACTATTTTTAATATTACTGAATGTACTGAGCATCACTAAAGACAGTATTCTCACAAGGGAGCAATTGGTTGCCTTACTCTCTGCGCTGTCTCTGCTGCTGCGGCTGCCATGGCGGCAGCTTTGGCCTTCTCAGCTTCATCATACGTAGGAAGGGAGGTAGCGACACTGTAGGGAGGTGGCACAGGATAAAACTCACTGTAAACTTCTGTATCTGAAGAAAGGAATTAAAAAAGGATAGCCATTAAACTACTTGATAAAATTTTTACAGCCAAAAACATAATTTAACAATTTACAACAGGCCACCTAAAGACTACTATTGCTTTTTGTAGTTCTATTTTAAAAGCTATGTAACATAAATTACTACTACAACTGTATATGTTAGTTTAGCCCCATATTTATTATAAAGGGAAAAGGCTGATAAATATCACCTATAGGCTGATATACAAAACAAAAATATCAAAAATGATGTACAAGTGAGAAACTCACCACATATGAGCAACCTCTGTATCTGTTGCTATGCTTGAAGAATTTACTTGCTCATAATCTCACAGCCAAAAAAGTAGAAATATCAGTAATAATAACACATATAGTACTAAACATTTAATATACCACTTCTATATACCTTAATCCAAGCAACTCTGAGGTTCAGAGAAGTAATTCGCCGAGTATTGCACAACCAATAAAAGTAGCAGAACCCAGGGATTTCCTGAATCCCAGTATCTGTTCTGATAACATGTGAGGTTCATTTTTCTGCATGTCAGTTTTAGAAACTGCCTGAATCTCCTCCGCTAACTCAGCATTTCTCTTTGCTGAGGGGAAAAAAACAAACACAAAAAACTGGCAATTTTTAGCCCTTTTTTACTCTTGTCTCTCTCTTCCCATTTTTTCCCATATCTACCCGGTTTTTCACACTTCTTTATGAAGAATTTCTCCCTCAACTTTTAAACTATTTTTGAAATATATCTCCAGAAATATAGCACAGTAGTAAGTGCAGAAGGCTAATAAAAAACAAACACAGAAACAAAAAACCTTTATCACTTTAACACCAACTCGAGTTCAAGCACAATGATACACACAGGTCAATAAACTGATTAGACTTATGCTAGAATCACTGCCATGAAAAACAAGTAGGTTCTCATTGTAGTCCATACTATAATGTCTGGCATCGCTTCTGTGATTTCCTCATTGTAACTACAGTATTTGCACATTTCTCCTTCAGAATTTTTTGCATTTCCAACATAAAAACACATTTCACTCTAGCAATACTTTTCCTGTTGTATTTTAATGGATACTGACTTTAAAATAAGGTATTTTTAATGCTATCAATAAGATCTAAAGATCTGAAGCTGGGCAATTTTTATTCCAATGCTAGTAGCAGTATAATACTGAACATTATCCACCAAAAAGGCACAAGAGTAATAAATTCTTAGAAATGACTTACAACACATAGTCAAGTAAATAGATTTCTTCAGATCTGAAGACTAAATAGAAGAAAAATTTAATTGAAAGCAATGGCTATGAATTTTAAGGCACTAACATTAAAATTAGAAATTTATAAACTGGAATGATGACATACATTACCCAAGAAGAAAGATCTTTTATATTAACAGATATATGAGTTATCGAAAAGTTTTAACTCCCACAACAGACAAAAATATCCTGTCCGGTAACAGATGAAACTGGAGAAGGAGCACTATTTTGCTACTGCTTTAATTTTCACTGGTTAATTTCTTATTTTCTTATTTTCTGTCTACCCTTTAATGCAGTGGTTCTCAACCAGAAAATTTAACAAGTGAGGAGCTCCAGTCCCAGCTCCTTAAGTTGTATCACCCCAAGCAAACCACTTACGCACTTCACAAAGCTCTCCTTTCTCATCCATAAAACTGAGCCAGAAAGGCTATTATTTGCTATTATATGACAGAATTTAAGAGTACTCAAGAGAACTATTATGCTCATAGATAATCAACTATTATCATTGCTGCTGCTCAGATCTATAAAACCAGTCAGTAAGTGACCTACTGAAAAACATAATCACAGAAAACTGGTACTGCCAATACTTCAAATACAACACTAAGAGAAACTGAAGAAAAATAGTATCAGTGGTTTTCACTAAAGAGATGGAGACTCCTAGAACTACTCTTTTGTGCTCAATTATAGTCTAGTACAGATGCAAAAATGAAATTTTGAGACAAGGAGTAACACAGATTATAAGAATAACTGAACACCAAGATAGCAGGCTCCACTTGTCTTACAACTGAAAATTAACCTTTAAAAATGGCATGCTCCATTATTAAAACTATTCTAGAGCACAGAAAAATGAGAAGCTTCTCAATTCATGCTATGTTGCTTCCATAATATTAATACTAAAACCATAAGGACAGTACAGAAAGATCCCATTAATAAAACTGTAAAACTTCTAAAAGAAAATTAACAAATCTAAATCCAGAACAGTGACAACTTATTCTAGGAACACAGAAGTTGCCTGGCTTAAGAAGAAAGCTACTGATAACCTATTTCAATACATCAAAAATTACAGAAGAAGAAAGATACAATTTTGTGATACGGTCCCCAAAAGATGACTTCAAGGTTTCTGGCCTTCTGGAGCCATTTATGGAAATGAAGAAGAGTGACAAAGGGAAAGGTGGTGATGGTGGAAAAGGCAGTAGACAGTTGTGAGGGTGCTGAAACTTACTCCATTCTTTGAAACTCTTCCTACCAAGAGGGGGAGACTAATTCCTCAACTGTCTTGAATAAAGACAAAACTTAATGACTCACTTCTAACCAACCATATGCGGCACATGTGACACTGTAGCTTCTGAAGCAAGGCCATAACAGGTGATACAGCTTCTCTGGCCTGTTCTTGGGCCGCCTGGGTGGCTCAGTTGGTTGAGCGACTGCTTTGGGCTCAGGTCATGATCTCAGAGACCCGGGATCGAGTCCCACATTGGGCTCCCTGCTCGGCGGGAAGTCTGCTTCTCCCCCTGCTTGTGTTCCCTCTCTATGTTTCTCGCTGTCAGATAAATAATAAAATCTTAAAAAAAAAAAAAAAAAAAGAATGCCTGTTCTTGGAACCCAGCCTCCAATCAGTGAGGAAGCGCAGGCCACAATAAGAGGCCACAAAGAGGTGTTTTAGCTAACAGTCCCAGCTGAGGCCCTAGCAGAAGCCTTCATCAACTGCCAAATATGATAATAAGGAAACCATCAAGATGACGCAAGTTCCAAGTCATCGAAAGAGGACACATCACATGAAATCCTGGGAGAAAACTGCATAATTGAGCCTAGCCTACTGCAAAAACCACAAGAACTAATAAAAATGGCTGCTATAGTACTTCATCTGGCTTCTTACACAGAGTGGTAATGGTGGCCAAAACAAAAAATTACAATTTCAATCTTAGCATCATCTTCCATCATTCAAACACAGATAAGCATCAGCAAAACAACTAATTTTCTTTCTTCAAGACTACCATCAAGTTTTTTCTAGAAAATTCACTGAAGTATATTCTGGAAACTTACAGAATAATGAAGAAAATTTAGCCCATAATAAATTTTTAGCAAGCACCAATCCAGCTATTAAATCCTAAGACAAATAAAACTGCTATAAATCAATATAAAAACTCTCTATCAAACTGGGCACTAAACAAGCATATTGATCATAGACATTATATACAAATAAAAGGAGTACGCATCAGCTTATTAGTGAGAATACCTTCATATAGAAGTTGATTTTCGGTGACTGCATAAAATCGTAAAGAAAAAAGGAAAGAAAGCAAAAAGTAAATGGTTTGGTCTTTTTAACACAACTTATATGGTCTAGATGAAATCTGTGGTAACCAGAGAGAGCTGGAAAGAGTTTAAGAGAAATAATGATACTAATTAGAGAATAACAAATAAGAAAGATGAAATACTCTAGTGAAGGGTTTTTTAATATTAAAGCATTTTTATAACAGATCTAAAAGATATTTCATAATGAATATATAAAATATTTAGAGGTTATTTATAAAAGTACACAAAAACATTTTAAATGTTTTTTAATTATATAATGATTAACTTCAAGAAACAAGTGTTGGTGAAGTAGAGAAAGAGGAACCCTCATGCACTGCTGGTGGGAATGAAAACTAGTGCAGCCATGGTGGGAAACAAAATGGAGATTTAAAAAAATTAAAACTAGAAGTACCCTGGGCCTCCTGGGTAGTTCAGTCAGTTAAGCATCTGCCTTTGGCTCAGGTCATGATCCCAGGTTTCTGGGATCCAGCCCCATACTGGGCTCCCTGCTCAGTAGGGAACCTGCTTTTCCCTCTCCCTCTGCTGCTTCCCCTGCTTGTGCTCTCTCTCTTTCAAATAAATAAATAAAATCTTTAAAAAAAAAAAATAGATTACTCAATCCAATAATCACATTTCTGGGTATTTACCCAAAGAATACAAAAACATCAATTCAGAAGGATATATACACCCCTGTATTTAATGTTAACATTATTTACAATAGCCAAATTATGGAAGCAACCCTGTATCCATCAACAGATGAGTAAAGAAGATACACACACACACACACACACACACACACACACACACAAATGGAATATTACTCAGCTTTTAAAAAAGAATGAAATCTTGCCATTTACAACAACATGGATGGAGCTAGACTGTACAATGCTAAGTGAATTAAGTCAGTCAGAGAAAGACAAGATACCAGAAAATTTCACTCATATGTGAAATTTAAGAAAAAAAACAAAGGAAAGAAAACAAAGACAAATCAAAAAACACTATTACTATACTCTTAACCATAGAGAATAAACAAGATGGTTGGCAGAAGGGATGTGAGTAGAGGGATGAGTGAAACAGGAAGGAGATAAAGAGTACACTTATTATGATGAGCGCTGAGGAAAATACAGAACTTCTAAATCACTGTATCATATGCCTGAAACTAATATAACGCTGTATGTTAACTATACTGGAATTAAAAGTAAAAATTGAAAAATAAATTACATGATGATTAACTTAGCATTACTGGGAAAATATAAATTGTGGCCAGAGAAATAGATAAGGGTAGTTCTTTAGAATGACCTGAAAGGATAAAATAAACAGTAGAAAGTAGGAAACACTGCCTTGTGTCCAGGAATTATTACCACGTGTGTATGGTTATATTACCTACATCCTTCACTTCTGGGCTCACATATCACATTTCTGTTCACACCCTGTTTTATAACTATGTAGGTAGACATATACACACACAAATATATATTTGTGTATACAAACACACACACATATATTTACACACACATGTTTAAGGTAGGTAGATATGCAGGTAGATAGATATATGTGTGTGTGTGTGTGTAAATATATATGTGTGTAAATAGATAACATAACTATGTAGGTAGATATACACATATACACCACACATATATATTTACACACACATACATCTACATATCTATAAATAAATGTATGTGTAGATATATGTACACACACACACACACACACAAATTCATATACATATATATACAATTTTATTTCTTCCAAAAGGAGTATGCCACTCCACTGGAAATAGATTCTAGTAAGCATAAGAAAGTTTACACTTTTAATTTTTTTGAAAACAACATGAGACAAGTTAATATATGAGTTAGTAATTTATAGACCATCCTTTGGAAAACCTTTCTTGTAAAAAAAAAAAAAAATCATAAAACCAGGAAGTCTTTAAGAGACTCTATAATTAAATAAAACCATACTTGGTTTAAGAAAAAAAATTGAGTTACTAAAAATATTACTAGTTGTTTCATACTAAAAATAATACCTGAAGTTGTCGGTACTTCCACAGTAATACTACTGTAAGGTGGAGGCGAAGAATCCGTTTCAAGTACTGATGCTGAAGGAGCAGCCTGAACGTTCTGTGGTGTTGGGTTTGAAGTTGATGGTTGCTCTACAGCAGGTGACTCGGAATTATCCTCTTCATTGTGAAGCTAAGAGAACAAAAAAACACATTAATTTCATTCTGATTATTATTTTTAAAAATTTTAAGTGAATTTTTAAAGATTATTTCGGGCAAAGGATCACCTTTTAGCTAAAAACAAAATAAAGTAACACTTAAAAAGATGAACAAAATTTGTAAGAGACTGAAGCAGTCATTAAGAAATTTAGATTTTGGTAGTTTCTTTACAATAAAAAAGGAAATTCAAATTAAAAATTTATTAAGAAAAAAATCATGACTATAAATAGATTCAAATTCATTCAATCCTACAGTAAATACTGACTACCATGTATTAATTACTGCATACTACAGTACACAGTATTTAGAAAACAAATTAGAAAAGTATCTAATAATTAAACCACCATACCATTACATTAGTACCTAGAGTTGAAAATGTAACCTTAATTAATAAAATGAAATAATAAGAACATTTCAAAAACGTAGAATAGTCTAAGGAGGTCTTCTCAAGTACGAAAAGAGTTACTTATAAAGCAAGATGAATCAATGTATATATAAAATCCTAGAAGTGAATTTGTTCAACACAACAAATTTACTGAAAGCTCAGGAAGTACAAGATAATATGTTGGATCTGAAATCATTTAACTCATTCAATCCTCACAACAAATCTATGAAATAGACAATGTTCTATCCCTCTGACAGTTTAAATTGGAGGTGGGGTGGAAACCACCTCGAAAGTGTAGGCACCTAAAGTAACTTGCCAGACATCAAAACAGCTAAGAAGGGTAAGGCCAAGAATCAAACCTACGTGGTAAGACTATAGACTTCTTACTTCATTTATAAGTAATCTTTCAAATGCTTATTTGTTAGGTGGTGATAATAACTACATGTAGGCAAGCTAACTATGGCTCAACCATAAGCATCAATACTTTAAAAAGTGACAAAAAGGTACTATAACTGACCCTTAGATACACTTGGAAAAGAGTTCTTATTAAATTTTTTCTTAGATATACTTGGAAAAGAGTTCTTAATAAATTTTTTAAGACATTTTTAAATCCACTAGAATCTTGGTTTGGAGAAACACTACAGGCCTTCAACAGTATTCAATTTTCATATTTTAATTTACTCTCATACTTTAAGAAATTCAATGTTAAAAACAATCCCCCAAATAATTTTGTCACAGACCAAACCTATACACACACAAATCTGAGTTTTGCGATGTAGTGAGGAAAAAAAAAAAAGAGCATGCAAATTCTTACTCTGCCTTTTAGAAGTTTTGATAAACCTCTTCTCTGTGCCTCAGTGTCTTCAAGTGAGTTCTAAATGCAGCCAAAATCCTCACAGAATTGTAAAATAATATTTGGAAAGCATCTAGCATTAACACCTAGCACACAGAAGAAATACTAGTTTCCTCCTCCTTCTCCCTTTAATTTAATGTGCTTTATTTCATGGCCTGAAATAATTTGGTGCTATTAGTTCAATAAAGTCACTCATTTGCCTCCAAAAACATACAAAGTAAAATTTATTTCACTGCTGTTTGCACATGTCTTGGTAAGTGATCACACTAGCATAATACTTCTGTGAGGTTATAAAATTTATTTTATCAGAACTGCCATAAACATACCTAAAATCATTTCTCAAGTTAATAAGACAGGTTTTTGTTTTGTTTTGTTTTCATGGCACCACTGTTTATGTAATAAAATTCACTCACAGAAACTGAATTGTAAGGTCAAACAACCATAAAGTGAATTTTCTATGAGCTTTGTATTTACTTCCACAGTCTCCTAAGTTGGCGCGCCATAACCACCCTCCTGACTAGCTGCATTCTGTCTCAGCGTCACCAAGCACCTTCCATGCTTCCTGTAACAAAGTACCCAGAAGAATTCCTAACTTAGTCATCTCTGATCATACTTCAAAAAGCAAAAAATGTTAGATGAGCAAATTAAGGCAAATAAAAGTAAAGCGTTATCAACTAAACATTTAACAAGTGATGGTGTGAGAAAAAGGAAACCACTGTTCCATCTCTACCCTTAATGCTGCAAATGTGGATGAACAGTACTAAAGAAAAAGGATCCTGTACAACAAAATAGCTCTCCTCTGGTTCCTCACAAGATGTGCTCCCTTCCATAACAAATACATAAATGTACTCCTCAAAATAACTAACTCATTTTTAAAATCTATCAAAGTGTATTCAGGGGCACCTGGGTGGCTCCACTGGTTAAGTGGCTGACTCTTGATCTCAGCTCAGGTCATGATCTTGGGGTCCTGGAATGGAGCCCCCTCCCCATGGGGCTCAGCAAGGAGTCTGCTTGAGGATATTCTCTCTCGCTCGCTCGCTCTCTCCCTCTACCTCTCCTCTTGCTCATGAGCTCTTTCTAAAATAAATAAATCTTTTAAAAAATGTATATAAATAACTGCAATAAAAAGAATAATTACAGAGGGGCATCTGGGTGTTCAATCAGTTAAGCATCTGCCTTCAGCTCAGGTTGTGATCCTGGGTTCCTGGGATCAAGTCCCACTATGGGCTCCCTGCTCATCAGGGAGTCTGCTTCTCCCTCTCCCTCTTCGCCCCCTCCCACGCACTTTCTCAGGTAAACAAATAAAATCTTTAAAAACAAACAAAGAAAAAAAAGTAACCCAAGATACTTTTATATTTGATCTCAGAAGTAAAGCTTTAGAACTTGTAAAACACATCCTAAATTATTTCAACTGCTATCTCACACTTCACAATTCTTACAAAATTATAATATACAGTGCATAATGCCATGTATCAACAGTAATACCCAATAACTCAGGCTATAATCTCTATCTACTGTAACAGAGAACTTCCAAAATTCAACTTTTTTAATTTTGATATCTTTGGTGCCTCATAAATTAATCTACTCTGGTTGCCTTTTAACTAAATTCACTCAAAAGTTCAAATCAAATTACATGTTCACCAAATTAATGCCAATTTTTCCTTAATCATGCTTCCCCCAATGGTTCTATATTACATTCTTTCAGGATTATCATAAATAGCGAAAAAAAGAGGTGGAGATAAGCGGAGTGAAAACTACATATATACAATAATGAACCGGGCTCTGTGTCCTGTCCACACATCACCTCAAAAGTTATCTTCCTAGCTTGTTCTATTTTTGAGTCTTCTGGAAAAAACATGGGCAACAGCACATGAAAACTAAAGTATGTCTTTAATACAGTGACCAGGGTGATGAAAAGTTGCATATAGAGCCACCATTTTTTTTTTAGCATGAAGTATAAAAGGATGACAAGAGAACTGGCTGTCTTAAATGTGCTGTGGTTAGTCACTACTTGATGTATATTGATCTCTTTAAATGATAGGATAACCATAAGCATCATGATTAACTATGGCTGGAAGTCCAGTCTTCCCATGTGTAAACTACAGTTTTGTTTACTTAATTGGCAGCTCTCCTTTGCTGAAGCACTTCATTCTATTTTAAGATGATAAAAGATTAATAACTGTAACCTTTGCTTTGAGAAGCTAGAGACTTCCCTAAATGTTTTCTAAACAAATCAAAATGAGAATGTATGGATGTACTATAAGCTGTCAGCGAGCAGCGTTTGGAAAGAAAAATTATAAGTTGTTTAAAAATAAAAGGTATGTGATGAGGTATTTTGTATAATGCCATATTCTGACAAAAGACAAACCTGGGAAGAAAAGTTCATAGTTGCAAGGAGTTAAATTTTAACTCAATAAAAGATCTTTAAAATTTTAATATTTTTTGATGAGATCTTTTAAATTATTAGAACACTAGCTTTTCTGTAGGACAACAAATACCTTCAGGCAGATTTTAGATGACTCTGGCAGGGCTGCTATGTAACTAGGATGACCATACAACTATTTTTCCCAGGACAGCCCTACTTGACTATTATTTCAGGGCTCCACTCAATTTAGCATTTTCTCTACCTCTCCCATTCTCAAGAAAACGGAATGGTCAACCGACATATAATGCGATTTTTGCCCTTTGTATGATATTAATAGATGACAAAGGCTCCACTGAACTCTAAGATAATAAGGCTCTAGCGAAAACCTATGGTAGGGTAGTCTCTATTATTAATTAGAGGAAAAAACAGGTTAGAATTACAATAAAATCAACTGATGGAGTCAAGCTACCCATTTTAATCACCCAAGAATAAAGTGAGTTATCTTATCTATGCTGCTAGGGATAAGGAATAGCAGTAGCTAAGAAATCCCTGCAGATAGCCCAAGGGATCTAAACCAGCTCAGAAAATAGGTTCCCACAAAGCACTACTGCTTGGCAAATGAAGCTAGATTTTTCTACCAATAAAACTAAATTACAGCAGTCTTCCTAATGTACTAATAAACATACTATTAGGTACATTAATAGAGCTGTCTTAATTTTAGGGATTTTTCCACTAAAACTTTGGTGTCTCTGGACATTTTTCCACTAATGAGAGCTAGCTTATGATAAAGCAAAAATATAAACCAACTAGGGAAGAATGGATAAGCAACAAATGAATATTAAAAAAAACTATGAGTTGGCAATCATGCCTAGTTTTCAGTTTCTCCTCTTAAAAGTACAGAAGTCTGGTTTGCTTTATATTTCATATTATAAATATATTTCTGAAGCCTTTCCTTAGTGTGAAAAAATATCATTATTTCATGCTGCTCCACAAAAACTACCACGAGTTCTAGATGCTCCACCACCTGAACAAGTCTGCAAAAACAACTGTTTAAAACCAAGTGTCATAGATATTTTATCAAGGCACAACTAAACTATCATTTAAGTAAGAGTTGTTTCATTTTAAAATTGCTATTGTCTGCTCACATGTCAACTGAAAAAAAAACACAAAAGAGTACACACAGTGTAACTGAATGCTTAAAATAATAAGAGATGTTATTTGGGTAATACATATGTGTAATCAAAATTTCTGGAAAGATAAGAAAGAGCTGCAGGTGAGGAGAGAGACTTCATCGCTCTCTACTATTTGAATTTTTTACACTAAACATAAGTTAATTTAAAAATTTTAATTTTCAGGGGCGCCTGGGTGGCTCAGTTGGTTAAGCGACTGCCTTTGGCTCAGGGCATGATCCCGGAGACCCGGGATCGAGTCCCACATCGGGCTCCCTGTTCGGCGGGAAGCCTGCTTCTCCCTCTCTCACTCCCCCTGCTTGTGTTCCCTCTCTGGCTGTGTTTCTCTCTGTCAAATAAATAAAATCTTTAAAAAAAAAAAAAAATTTTAATTTTCAAAAAACCCAAAATCAAAAAAATGAAATCTCTAGTTTCTGGCTTGGTGTCAGAAGCAATAAGGTAGTAAAGGTAAGCACCGTATTCTATAATAAAAAGCCTTCTTCAAAATAAAATATTATATAATATCATTACAATAGTTTCCCTAGGTTTATGTATATGCAATTTTCTATTAAAAATAACACAATCTGGAATTGTAGTCAAAATAGCATACATCTGAAGAATGTAATACAGAATCTGTATCTTTTCTTAAGGAAAAATTAGGAGAGACATAATTAATGGGACAACAGAGTGATTAAAGAACAGAGGACAAAATGTATACTGCCAGACTACACTGTTTCTCTGAGCTGCAGACCTGTATATCCACTTACTAATATTAATTCATTTCTTGAAACATTAAACATAATCACATACAAAAAAGAACTCTGGGCTATATATGTTCAATTCTTTCCCTTCCATACCACACATTCTATGCCTAGCTAACTCGTACATATTATTCAGATCTCAGATTAAAATTAAGTTCTCACAAAAGCCTTTCCTGTCTCCCCAAAGTAGATTAGAACTCTAAGGTAATCTTAAAGCATCCTATTTTCCAGAGTACCTATCACAACAATTATTTATGTAATCACTCATTTACAATCTGTTTTCCCAGCTACAGTAAGAGTTTTACACAAGTGAAGGTTTTATCTGTCTTGCTGAACACTATCAAAATAAAAGCTCCAAAGTATTTGGAGTCAGCCTTGGTTAAAATTAAAAAGAAACCAGTCAAACAGTGTAAAATGGAAGCCTTGAGAGAGAATAACCTTGCTAATTTATGTACTCTTCAGTCTTTAAGAGCTAGTTACTAAGTAAGCGAAAGGACAGTCGGAGCATATTTACATCCCTAAAACCGGCAAAGAACAAAGAAGCTAAACAGATGGGGTAAAGATTTTATAAAGTTCTATTTTCAAAAGCACTTGCCCTCTGATTAGATTCCTTTTTATATGCTAAAGTTGCAATGTAAATATACTAGACCTTCAGATTCCCTCTTTAAATATGAAGGTTTTTTGGCTTTTGTTTTCTTAAGATTTTATTTATTTATTTGACACAGAGAAAGCACAAGTAGGCAGAATGCAGGCAGAAGGAGAGGGAGCAGCAGGCACCCCGCTGAGCAGAGAGCCTGATGCGGGGCTCAATCCCAGAACCCTGGGACCATGACTGAGCCAAAGGCAGACACTTGACAGCTGAGCCACCAGGCACCCCAATTTGAAGGGTCCTATAGAGAACCCTCATTAGTTGCATTCATAGCTCTTTAATTAACAACAATGTGTGACCTAATTCTTAAATTGTTATAAATATTAAGATTTATTTTCAAAATTCTATTTAGCTTACACAGATCTTACGTAATATATATTTACTACAAATGTGTCCTACAAAGCTATCCCTTACCAACAGGTCGTTATGATCTTAACTCAGACTATTAACAGCTTGCTTGATCTCATAGCCCTCAAAAAAAAGGAGGGGTCGGGGTACAGGAGAGGAAAATATTTGAACGTGCTGGATTGGTGCCTTCTCATTACTTTCTTTCATCTAAGGATGTCTGTCTTCGGGGAACTGCTTGTCAACTTTCACATACATTCTCAAAGTCTCCTATCTAACAATCTAGCTCACATCAATTTAGTATGAAAAGACCGTAATATATGCCATAAACATCTATATAGGTCATCAGAGATGTTCAGCCTCGTATTTACAGTTTTATACCAAATATGTTACATATAATAATATTTTAGGTTTGCTGTATAAAGGTTCTTTTTTCAATGTCTGGCCACTAACTTGGGTTTCTGTTTCTATAATATCTTCATTTCATCAATGCAAGTAACTTTCTGAGATCTGTCAGTGATTATACTGTGGTCTTAAGCATCTAGGGTATCTGTGGTATACATGTGATGGTCTTTCTAAAATGCCTGCCATCCCTCTTTCATTGCAGATTCACAGTAATTTAGGTAAGGATTGAACCCACCTCACTCAAAGACCAGACCCCAACTGACTACATCAATCAGGATGATTCTCTCTCCTTTGACACAGCAACTGGTTCCCAACAGCATGGAGCTCCTGCTGGGCAGGGTGCCTGGGTCAAGGGTAGACAATAAGATGACCTAAGATGATCCACTTAAAGGATACCCAAGGTGTTGTAAATGGTGGGGGTAGAATTGATGACTAGAAAAAAAAAAAAAAAAACCAGATTCAGTTGGGAGAAAGATGAGACCCCTGTCTTCCTTAACTGAGGAAACACCACAGCACTTTTTATTATTTGTCTAGAGTAATACAGATAGTAGTTTCTGAAACAAACCCACTTTCCATTAAATTATGCTTTCTTAGAAACAAAGATGCAGAGCAATTCCAGTGTTTAAGATTTCCTTAAGTGTTGGGGCGCCTGGGTGGCTTAGCTGGTTAAGCAATAGCCTTCAGCTCAAGTCCTGATCCCGGAGTCCCAGGATTGAGTCCCAAATCGAGATCTTCACTCGGCAGGGGGTCTGCTTCACCCTCTGACCTTTCCCCCTCTTTTATTTATCTCAAAATAAATAAAAATCTTAAAAACAAAAAAGGTTTCCTTAAGTGTCTTATGGATCATAATTTAGAAACTCCAATGGAGAAGGTGTTCCTATGCATTTTTTAAAAGCAGAAAAAAAATTTTAATGTTTGAATTGATAAAACTATTCAAATCCTCAGTTTTCAAAATATTCCAATGGTCTGATTTTTACAAGCCAACATATTAGTATTCTAACAAGGCATTAATAATATACTGGCAATATATTGCCCTTGATACTATACTGGTAATTCATAATGAAAATGTTTTATTCCTGTTTCTTTAATCAAATTAAGTAAGAAGACAGTGACAGATTTTCTGATTTGCATGCACCAAAATAAGTCAGCAAATGTGGTATCTGGTAAAATTTAAAAAGCAAAATTGGCTAAGGAGTATGCTTCATAATAAAGAACTGAGATCTCAGACATTAAAATAAAGTAAAAACATCAAGATACACGTCATCAGACATGAAATAAGACCTTTTCAGCAATCAGAGTCTGAACATCAAGAGCTTTTAAAAGCAAAACTATTTAGGCACAAAAATGAAAAGCAAAGGCTAGTAAATTCTAATTGCAACCATCCAGGAAACTACCCCTCGCAAGTTTGTACTGTGCTTCATGATGCCCTGGGGACTTAGGGACCCTTGGCAACCTCTAATTGGATTGGGGAATGTTTCTACCTTCCCCGTCAGATCATAACCTTCTAAAATTTAGGAAGTATGCTTTATTTATCCTAGTATCTCCTTGAACAGGTAGACAAGTTTGGAGCTTCTGGTAGACTTCACATAAAATACACTGTTTTCTAAGACTCTCAGTTTTTCTTTTACCAAAAAGGGGCGAGGGGGGAGCCTAGTCAACTAATGAATGCACTGAACAACTCAAGAACAAGAATCACTCTCATTTATTTTCACAATTTATACATAGTAGAAACCTGAAATATTTATTTAATCATTCAACTTTATGAGCACTCACCATAACTTAATAAGCAAATGTTGGGCATAAAAGCTTACTATATCAAACTACGTTTAAAATAAAACAAAAACCCTGAATTAGACATCCTAAACAAGAAAATAAATTCCAATCCCATATCACCCAAGTCTTTAGAACAACTACACTAGTCAGCCCTTTTTACCACAGTTAAACAAGATAGGTAACAAAGAAAGTCACAAAAATCACAAGCAGCTATCTTCTCCCACAACAAAAATCAATGAATTAGCAAAGCTAAGATCACTGAGGTCACTGAATTAGAGATAAACTACCTGAGACTGTATACATTGATAGAAGAAGCATTAGTGACTTAGAGCACTGAGCAATAATAAAGAATCATACACAGGATTTTTATTTGTTATCAAAGCAAATTTACTACAAAAGAATATAGGTACAAAACCAAAAAGGGGGGGGCGACCTTCTGATAAAGGTTAGAAGTGAAAACTCTAGGAAAACAAACTTTACTGGAGAAAAGAAATAAAATCGTATTACATAATATAAATTATTAATTAAAAAAGAAAATATTCTTAATAATGAAAAGAGCAGAAACTGTCTGTTAGAAAGGATGGAGTTGGACTGAAACTAGTAAGAGTATGAATTCACTCAACTGCTCTAAAGCGTAGGATGCAATAATTCCACTTCCAGATATCAACGCTGGAAAACTTTCACACTTGGACATTAAAATACATGTACAAAAATGCTCATAGCAGCACTATGTATAATAACAAGATACTGAAAACAACTGTCTGCCAGTAGGAAACAAGTATTATTCCATGATTTTATAACACAATTCAATATTTCAAATGGTAAATCAGATCTATATGAATCTGCCAGATGAATAAAGCAAGCTGGGGAAGTATAAAACAGCAAATACAAATACAAATACATTTTCAACATAATCTAAAACTAAAGTATCTATTTTATACAGTAAAAACATTCACAAAAATTATATAAATCAATTTCAAGATAGCATATGAGGACGAAGGGACAGGTATGAATGTAAGGTTTTAAAATTATCTTTCTTTAAAAAAAAAAAAAAAAGAAAGAAAAAAACGTTCAAGACCTGAAATACATATGGTAAAATCCTATTATCCCCGTTTGCCATTATCTCCACGGTAGATATAAAACTATCTTTACATTACTTCCTGTACTTTTCTTTGTATTTGAAAGTTTTCATAATTTTAATGTTTACATTTTTAAAATGTTGAGCTAGCCAAATCGTCTTCCATGTATAAAGTATTTACAACACCCATGACCCCTTGGCCAAAAAAATTATTTCATAATGAAAACCAGGCAATCAGAAAGTGAATCAAAGAAAAAGAAAAGATATGGCGGCTAGCACTGAATCCTCTTACATACAGAACTAATGCTAAATGTAGAGCTAAAAACTAAATAGCTGCTGGCAAACACAAAGGAAACATACACCCTGAAAAAGTAAAAATATGTGCAACATAAAAATCAGGAAACAGGGAAAAGAGATGAGAAAAAGTATTAGTTATCACTCAACTCATCTATCACAGCAGGGATTTACTCTCTAATATCTAAAATTAAAACATACTGTTTTTTAAATTACCCCAAGTTCTTACTGGTTTTTGTATTTTTCTTAATTTTAGTGAAATCTTACATAACCTAATACCTCTAGGTTAAAGCAACCTTTATCTAGAACTCGACAGTTCTTTAAGATGTTTCTCCTTGGTATTAAATTCAAACAAAATCATATTTCATGTTTTCATTTTTTAAAACAGCATAATAGCATTATCCTGTTTTTATAACATTGTTCCTTTCTATAAGCACAAATGAAATTATGCTCACCAAATGCTAACCTAAGTTATTTCTGGTTGTTAAGGTATGGATGCCTAAATTGCTTCTTTCTTTGTACTTACACTGCTTGTATTTTTAAAAATAAGTATACACCACTTTTTATAAAACTTTAAACGGTCATTACAAAAACATAATTATCTTAAGACTACACCCAAACAAATTAGAAACTTAAAACAGAATTCTTTATAAAGCTGGTCATCACAGTTTGATGATAACAGTAAAGTATAAATAATCTAGTCATCCAAAAGACTACAAACACGCAGTATCAATATAATGGAACACTAAACAGCCATTTAAGATGGTACTTCAAACAGGATACTTCACGACATAAGGAAATGATCCTGATATCGTATTAAAGAAGTAACAAACCTGTGTGTGTGCTAAATCATAAATTATTCTATTTTAAAATAAGAAAAAGTTTCAAAATGACAGTTTAAGAAATGAATGCTTGCAAACTGTCCGTATTTTTGTTTCTTTGTTTTTTACTTTTCCACTTTCTAAGTTCTCTAGAACTGAGATGAAAGTAAAAAACATTCTTTTCTGTTCTTAATATAAGACAGTGTGATACAGTAAAAATTTCCATCTATGCCTAAAGAAGTAAATTTCTATAAGTTAGGAAACTGACACTGCAAAATTTCTCAATGATACTGAAAGAAAAAAAATCACCACAGACTCTATGTCCATTAATAATCTTTTATAACCATTATCTTTACAAGAAAAGAAAGTCAGGCACATAAACTGCGATATGATCATGTTTGCTATTTTCCATCAATCAGTTAACAGTGCTAAATACCAACATGTATCCATTTTAGTGTGATGATTTTCTAATGAAACCCATTTTAAAGGTCAAAATGACTCATAAAAGCTTTTTTTTGTCTCTTATCCATCTATAACAGAGTTTTCTTCATGGTGTCCCTTTGCCTTTGCTAATCACATTACATATTCATCTACATAAGCTACAAAGGCATTCTGTTTTCACAGTAATACTATCTACTCTTTAGTACTCCAACTGTAAGGATGGCACACTAACACCGTCAGCAACATTCCACCAATGTTCCAACTGTTATATTCAACAACCCAGCTGAGAAAGGCTTTACACTTTTCACAAACAACTCCATGAGAAAATGCTCAGTAAGCACCCAGTACAGCAGTATTAAGCTACTGTGGCAATACAGTTGCGCTGGTCAGTGTGCTTCCACTACAGCCCTATGTCTCAGTGTAAACAGTACTTCCTCAATCCAAACTCTAGAAATCAGATACTTCACATTATTTAGATGCTATATGGTAGGAAAGTACAAACATGATGGGGACTAATCAAAGAACATAGAAGGTGATGCAAGAGGTGCCCACTGGTTAAACCTGGGATGAGCTGAGCCTTGTAATAAATGATAAGAGCATTGGATTATAAAAAGCAGAATAAAATAAGAATCCCATTAATTCATACTAATATAAATAAATAAATAAATAGGACGAAAGTAAAATTGTTCCTTATAGAATTCTAACTAAATATAGAAGAAATGACAGAATTAGAAAATCACCACTTGACAACCATCATAGTTTATAACTATTTTTCAGGCAATAATAACCAATGAACTCTAAAGCCAATGGGTAAAAAGTATAATTAGAAAAAAATAGACATTTGTGGGGTATATCACAAAACAGCTGATGTGAATCTTTCCAAAACAATGTCATGAAAGACTAAAAACGATTTAAAAAGACTAAGAGAAACAACTAGGCACAATATTTAATCAAGAACTAAATCTTGGGGCGCCTGGGTGGCTCAGTTGGTTAAGCGACTACCTTAGGCTCAGGTCATGATCCCGGAGACCCAGGATCGAGTTCCACATCGGGCTCCCTGCTAGGCAGGAAGCCTGCTTCTCCTCTCTCGCTCCCCCTGCTTGTGTTCCCTCTCTGACTGTGTTTCTTTCTGTCAAATAAATAAAATCTTAAAAAAAAAAAAAAACTAAATCTTGATACTGTAAAAAAATGTATTTTCTTTTGCTCTAAAAGATCTTTGGGAACCTGGTGAACTTTGTTTACAGGTTATATTATTATACCACTATAACTAATTTCAGTAATTTGCACTGCAGCTTATAAGAAAATGACTTTGTTTCTATAAAATATACACTAAGATATTTAGATGTAAAGGGACCACATTTTCAAATATTTCAGAAAAAACAGTATATGTTTTTATGTGTACAAACATACAAAGAGGTTATCACAAAGCAAATATAAAATGTCAACATTTGAGGAAACAGGATAAATGGTATATAGGAATTCTCTGAAATATTTTCCACACTTTACTATAAGTCTAAAATTATTTTAAAATAAGAGTAAAAAAACAAAATGTTATATAATTAGAAAATAGAAAAATGTATTATATAAAACCCAACAGATTAACTTAAACTTTAAAAATACGAGTTCTAACAATTTTCAATCCAGTGTTAGAAATCCTGTAGATCATGAAAAAGCTCCAAACCCTCAGTCACTTTACAAAATAATTTCTCCTTATTTAATCAAAATCCAACTTTCTCTGGCTGGCTTTATATTTCTCAAAGACCTCTCAAACAAAAGTGTTAATCATTCCACAGCTCCCCCTTATTTGGGAACAAGAAGACTAGGAAAGTTTTCTTAGATATTGCCAATTCTAGATCAAGAGGCTCTCTTAAAATTGACACCATCTATATAGCTTGTTAGACCCACTCACATCCCATTATTACTATTTACAAGGGTCAAAAATCATTCTCCAGTCAGTAAGACTTCCAAGCCAGCTCTCCACCCCGAGTGCCGTCCCCTCCCTCCCTTAAATCCCACTGTATTATAGGATCACTAAACCAACTTAACACCTCAGCTACAAAACAGGAAGTAATAATATTCATAGTTGAGTGGTCCAAAGGCTACCTTAGCTCACTACTCTCCTGACTTGATGAATATTCCCTTATTCCTCTTCTACCAAAAAAGAAAAATTTCTATTTTAGTACTTTGTCATGACCTCCTGGCCTTTACCTTTCTCTCCCTTAACTTCACTAAATTATTCTTTGGGGCCTCCATTCACTACCACCTGGTTTCACTTTCTATCATACGTGGCCAGGATTATAAAGTGAAAAACTTGCATGACACTCATACTCAATTTCCTAGTTCCTATATCCTCTGCTACATCTAACCTTTTGAGATCCCATCTGAAATGAGTCTAATTGCTATTCTCTTGGAAGAGAGAGGAAAATAAATCACACAAATGTGTCACTACAAATTTAGTTTCTAATCCCAGCAGGACCATGAGAACTAGTCCTCACCATGGCAGGTGTTTCAGCTCTGCCAATCTCCTATTCCCCACTTCTAACCTTGGAGCTCTCCATCAAAATCTTTGCTTCCTACTTCACAGAGAAAAACAGGTTTTCATGCAAAAATCCCTTCAACTTCTCTCCTCTGCATCTCTAAATTTAGCATTATGGCATCCATCCTAACATATACTCTTTGCTCCTAAATGTCAGACAACTGTACAGAGAAGATCCTGCCTCCCAAAGGATCGTTTCTGCTTTAAATTATCTCTTCTTCCTTTCTCCACTAATTTATTTTTCTCTACCCACATGTATATTCCGTTCATGCCATACCTAAGAAAGAGAAAAACTGCTAAAAATAAAGGGTTTCCCCCCTTGTGCTTTTTGAACTATTTCCCTCTCTCCTTTCTTTCCTTCAGTGACAAACATCCTAAAAAGAGAGAGAGACAGGGAGAGAGAGATCTATTCTTATTCTTAGCACTTTTAATTCTCATTTCCTCCCAATCTATTACCAACTGGCTTTCAAAGAGCTCTTGCGAAGAACACCTACCTCCTAATTGTTGAATCCAAAAGTCTTTTTTTCAGTCCTTATTGTAAGAAAATCTTTAATACATTTAACATGATTGAGTGTACTCCTAACTGTTTTTTCTTTAGCCTCCAGAGAACTATTTCCTTCTGGTTTTCCTCCTACCTTTGACTATTCATTTTGTTTCTTTTGTAGGGGTCCTTATTTTACTCTGCCAACTTTAAAGAGTCTTAGCTAAAACTGAATCAAGAGCTGTGGAGACTGTATCTAACACATAGACTGGATTGAAGGTGGAAAGTGTGTAATTGGTATGATTTAGTTTCATTTGCAAGGGCGTAAAGCAACTAATCCTCTGTAATAGATTAAAGTTACTATTATAAGCATTCATTTGTCATTTAAAATGTTAGCATGGTGTACTGTCTTTCTGATTTTACATTCTTTTATATGACTGTGTAGTTGCTAAATGAATAAACTAGAAAAGAAGATAATTTGATGCCAGAAGATATACCTCCTAGCTGCATAATCCTGTGTTTTGAGCCTCATCTTCTTTCTGTGAATCATTCATTTCCATTCAGTAGTGAGTTACCCAACAGTTGCTCAACCAACATTTACTAAGTGCCTAGTATGTTCTAGGTACTATACTAGGTGCAAGAATCAGATATAAATCCCAACCCATCAATCCCTAGAACTTCTAGCTTCTAACAACTAGGAGCTCTGAGATGAAGCCATGATACTGTATGATGAAGGCTGCAACAGAGAGAATAAAGGAAAATAAAAGTCTGCATATTCTATCACAGGTAAACCAGAGAGCCAAGACCAGCAAAGACCCAGGTCTGCAACATCAATTTTCCCTCAATAAACAAAGAGAAGCTAGAAACAGAATCTTCAAGCAAAACTAAGTATAGTAATATTAATTACAGAGACAAACTGTTAATGATGCATCCAGGAAGCACAGCAAATGCCACGATGCCACTGCAGGCAAAAGTTGAAGGACTCATCCATCAGTATTATATGCCAAAAGTTAGCTAACAAATCTAAATACATAATCTCCATCCATCAGTGTTATATCCTCAAAAGTTAGCTAATAAATCTAAATACGTAATCTCAATAACTTCATAATATCAGAAGTCAAACACACATGTTCTCTCTCTGTTCCTTTCAAAAAATTTACAAATCATGTACTCCTATACTGATTCACCCTATATATTTCCTTACTCGTGTATAAATAGTATCCTCATATTATAGACATCACTATGTCACATTTCTAAATACTAATCAATAGAGTAACACAATCACACTGAGGTTTTTCCACACAACTTGACATAACTGGCATTTTCTAATAAAAATTTACACATATGACTTCCATTACTATATTGATTTGCAAAGGAAAAAAGATGTACAAGACAAAAAAAATGTTGTAACTTGAGCAAAAGTACTTTCCAGAGTGAAAAAAACAGAGCAAAATTACTTTCCAGAAAGAAACTGAGTAGGTGGTTCTCTATGATACTCAAAATTCCAATTGTCAGCAAACCTCAATGCACATAATAAAAAAAAATTAGCAAATAGTTTTGGAGAGGGGAGAAAACCTGGTAATCTAAATGCTTTACTTCCTGAAAGACTACATTTTGCTTTAAAGAGAAATCTTTAGTTAGCACACCTAAAACACTGATAAAGATTTGAAAGTATTTCATGATACAGTAATTTTGCTTTTAACTAGGTCAATGAAAAGCACTGTCTAAGTATATATACAGATAAATGAAATAAAATACTAGCACAAATAGTTCTGGATCTATCCTCAATCACCTACATTGGGCTAAGAATAAGAAGCATACTGGGTTTAAATAATGATGGTTGCAATAAATTTTTCTGGATTCAAATCTAGGCTGCAGCACTTACCAACTCTGTGACCTGTCTGGGCTTCGGTTTTATCACCGAAAACAGAAATGAATTACTCATACGGTTTTTTTAAGGATTATAAAAATTAACACGGGTAAATATTTAGAATAATGCCTGACATGCTAAAAAAAACCATAAGTGTTGGTTTAAAAAAAAAAAAAGCAAAGGCACTTTATATATATCAACTTTAGTCTCTACCATAACCCTTTGAGTATGGTTGAGTATGATGAGTATGGTGGAACAAACTTAGGTAACTGAACTGACACTAGTTAGAAGCAAAGTCAAGACTCAAATACAGGTTGTACTGTCTCCAAACTCAGGCTCTTTCTATTTCAAGATGCCACCAATAAAAAAATCACCAGTAGTCATCTACTCTGACACAAAATGACCTTTATGAGTATTTCTAATGCTGACTGGAGTACACACACACACACACACACACACACACACACACACACACTACACACATCTTTAAATCCACCTATCTACTTCCCTAAAATACCACTACTCCAATCAAAGCCAAAACTCTCTCTTAGCTCAACTACTGCCATAGCCTCCTAACTAAATTGCAGACACTGACCTTTGTTATTTCTTGGTTGGTTCACCAAGAAATAACACAACACTGAAGCCCACCAATTAATAAGTGAAGAACACATCAACACGTAGCTTATAAAATACAAAAAGAGAAGTAGCACCCAAATTTAGACAAAACCTCCAACATGAGAGAAAAACAAAACAAAAATATTAGGAAGAAAGTTAATGTACGAAGTAGAAACACTAAAATCTCAAAAATCTACAGTAGGATCCAGTTCCAGCATAGCAGTACAGGCCCCCTACAGTTCAAGTCTCCCACTGATCACAACCATAAACTTGGGACAACATATAAAACAACCCAACTGTCTGAACAATCGGATCATTAAAAAAAATGGGACTGTAGAGGAAAGTTAAAACTTGAGGAAGCAACCTGCAGAAATTCCCCGCACCCCCCACCTTTCTTTTTGCAGCTTGGCTCTGAGGCAGAACCACAGTTGTGGGAAAGCACCATGGCTTGACAAAAACCCAAAAGAAATGCTGCTATTTCTAGCAAGGGAAGTATGAAATGGAGCGCAACCAGCCAGAAAGTGAGGAGAAATCACTAACTCTGGAATCATGCATGTGTAAGATTGACCCAAAATATATTAGTAAAGGCCTAAGGAATTAACATTATACTTGAATATTAATTCAAACGCACTGCACACAAAATGTATTGCACACAGTACTTCAAATCTAAAGCTGAGGTGACTGCCTCTAAAGCAAAACATCTATATTCTCCAGAGTGGCACAGCAAAACTCAGAAGATCCAGGATCCAAAATTGCTAGAAATAAAATGTACTGGAAAATATACAACATTCTCTGAGGAAAAGGCAATCAAGAGATGCCAATTCCAAGATGACTCAGATCATACTTATCATGCAGGGATTTTTAAAGCAGCTATTCTAACTATGTTTCAGAAAGTAAAGCAAAATTGCCTTGAAATCAATGAAAATGACAGAGAAAGAATCTTAGCAAGTAAACATAAAACAGCACCAACAAAATTTTTTTTAAAGAGTTATTTATTTATTTATATATTTGTCAGAGAGAAACACAGCTAGAGGGCAAACAGAGCAGAGGGAGTGAGAAAGGGAGAAGCAGGCTTCCTGCGGAGCAGGGAGCCAGATGCGAGGCTTGATCTCAGGACTCTGGGTTCATGACCTGAGCTGAAGGCAAACACTTAACAACTGAGCCACCCAAATGCCCCAACAACAAAATTTTTGAGTGAGTTTTACCTCTAGGCATCTCTTCCTAGGAACCTACTAGAAAACATGTCCCACTAAAATAAAAGAGTAAACCAAAATCAGAATAGGACTTAGAATTCAAGAAATAGAGGATTCAACACACCAAAGTGTTGAAGAAAAAAGTCTCAGTATCACAGCTCTGTAGCAGGCCTAGAGAACAAACAGGACAGATGAAACAGGAAGAGAAGGGCTCTAAGAACATCTTCAAAGAACAAAATAAAGAAAAGAATAATTTTTGACCGTACAAAGAATACAGCTGAAAAGCAAATTCTCAAAAATTACCACAGGATTTGCAAAGAATTAACAAAGATAGAGAGAAAAATAAAGAAATAAAAATTAGGCAACTCCATTAAAAATTCTAAGTTATATGGGTGCCTGCATGGCTCAGTTGGTTAAGCGACCACCTTCTGCTCAGGTTATGATCCTGAGTTCTGGGGACTGAGTCCTGCATCCAGCCCCATGCTCAGCAGGGAGTCTGCTTCTCCCTCTGACCTTCCCCCTCTCATGCTCTCTTTCTCTCTCATTCTCATAAATAAATAAATAAATAAATAAATAAATAAATAAATAAATCTTCGAAAAAAAGAATTCTAAGTTACAGAAATTACACCACCTGACTCAGTAGTGAACAACACTTTCATGTCATAAAATGTAAATACTAATTACTGATTTAGCCAAAAATTAGGTGCCTTTCATACATTTAATCCTCACAATAATTCCATGAAGTAGGTCCTATAATCTGTACCATCCTTGCTTTATAGCTGCAGAAGCAATGGCACTGGGCAGTGAAGTAACTGGCCTAAGGTTCCAGTGCTTTAAGTGAGGGAACCAAAATCTGAACACCAGAGGTGAGACTACAAAGATCATGACCTGGGAGGGGAAAGGGGGACATGCAAGAAAACAAGGCAGAGCTGACTTCTAAACAACATGGATTTGAACTGTGTGGGTCCATTTACACATCACTTTGATACTGTACAGTACTATAACTGTATTTTCAGTATATTTTTCTTAACAAGGTTTTCTTTTCTCTAGCTTAAAGACTATAGTACATAATACATACACAAAATATATGTTAATCAACTGTTTATCAGTAAGGCTTCTAGTCAGCAATAGGCTAAGTCTTGGGGGAGTCAAGTTATACTCACATTTTGGACTGATGGGGGCTGGGGGAAGCAGGCAGTACCCCTAACCCTCACACTGTCCAAAGGTAACTGTAAGATTAATAAACTAACAAATAAATGAATATACATACATGTTAAAAACACAGCTAAAGCAGTTGAAATAGACTGTTTTCTTTCCAAGAGAAAGGCTTGGAGGACGAAAGGAGACTCATGTTTCTCATTATTTTATATTAATATATAATATATCATAATATGTAACACTTTAAGTTAACCGATATGTTTGCAGGTAAAAAGTAAAATCTGTCCTCCAAGTTTTGCTACATAACCTCAACCAGACCCTCCTTGAGTCAATCTTCTCTAAAACAAGAAGGTTGAAGAAAATGATCACTAACTTACACACCTGGAAACAGTTGATTTTCCTCCTTTCCATAGGTAGATCAAATAACCTAACTATAGAACTATCTTGCAAATATAAGCCATCAGTCAGATGAGGAATTATGTAAAAACAGCAGAATAAATCATTCTCCAGCACTATTCTGAAAAGAAAATATCCACCCTAACTATGGACATTAAGAATATCATTGTATAAGCTAAGCAATACATTGTTGTTATTGTCCGTTTAACATTAACTCTGCAAAACTATTCACTTCATAAACAAAAGATAATACACCAGTAACCTCATGCATACACTTTAAGTCATTCAGAAAGGCTTTCATCTATTTCTTCAGTATGTATATACTATGCATCTATAATCAGCGGAGAACTATGCTATTAAACAAGAGAAATCTAAGTTCTACTTCCCATTGAGTTTACAAAATACCATGGAATAAGAACTCTAATAGGGGTAAGTGCAGGGTGCCTGGGTGGCTCAGTTGGTTACGCATCTGCCTTCAGCTCAGGTCAGGATCCCAGAGTCCCAGGATTGAGCCCCACAGGCTCCTTGCTCAGCAGGAGGGTCTGCTTCTTCCTCTGCTCCTCCCACCCTCCTACCCCCCCAGCTAGTGCGTGTGCGTGCTCTCTCTCAAATAAATAAATGAAGTCTTAAAAAAAAAATGATAGGGATAAGTAAGCGCACAGTGTTGAAGAACACACAGAACTTGGTAGTAAAGGGTGGGAAATGAAGGGAGGGAGCAAAGGGTGAGAGAAAATTTTCTGGGGAAAAAAGAGAGAAAAAAAGAGAAAGGAGGGAGGAAAGGAAAAAGGGGAATAATATGTTCAAATGCCAAAAGGCCAGAAAGCATGGTTTAGAGTGGTGGTTAGAGAGGGGCAGAGCAAGAGAACAAAAGTAATACAGTTCAAAATCTGGCTGGTGTGTGGGCAACAACAAACCAAGCAGGGAGGAGCTAAGCAGAAGCTCATGTCGTTCTCTAAAGATTACAAACAAAAACTTAAAAAGGGTCAAGATGTATTTCAAAACCCTTCCTTTTTGGGGGAAATCACAAAAAATTCACGTTGATTAGTGAAAGCTTTAAGTGAGAACAAATGTTCTACAAAAGCTGTTGCTGCTGGATTTCTTCAATCCAACATCTAAAGTCTACAGTTTGTAAGCACCTCAAAATTAGTAAAGAGGTAAAATCATGCAGTTTATTTCCTGATTCTCAAAACCTATGCCAAACAGCCCAATTTCTTTACATAATATAATGGGTAATTCTGGAGAAACATCATAGACAAACTAAACCACAGCACATTCCTACATTTCAAAAATATTAAATTGTTCATGTTCAAACAAATCTTAAAAGCAAGTCAAACCTTTGAGATAATCTGATAGTAAATATTAGACCATTGCAGCATTTCCCAACTTGCATGTGGCATGTCTTTAACAAGAATTTTATCCACACCTTAATTCCAGCTAAGTAATCAAACTCTGGAGGGAACCATAACAATATGGTTGTTAAAACACAGATACAGGATGACTTATAATCACATGGTAGTTAGGCTAGTCTTAATTACAAGGATCTTGTCAGCAAATTTACATTTAATATATGTCAGCAGAATGTATTCCATAGTTAAACTCAGGCCTACATACATAAAAGACATGAAATTCTAAAATATTATTAATAGACATACAATAAGACAATGTTTTAGAATGTAAGTCTGACATTAAGGAAAGAGTAAAAAGAAAACAGTCGCTAAAGTAATCAATACAAAACAGGTGAGAAAATCAAAGGAGTACCCACAACTCCACAATTAACAAAGATACTAGGCAGGGCCACTGCATATGGCCTCACAGGTTACTTACTGAACAACTCTAGGGAGTGCCAATCACATACACACATGCACCTATTCACACATACACACACACATACACACACACACAACTAAGCAATTTACATTAAACTGAAAGGTAACACACACACACACACACACACACACAGACACACACAACCACCAGCACCACCACCAGCACCACCAAGAGCCCAAGTCTTAGTAGCAATGAAAAAACAAATATAAAAACAGAATAAAATAAGCAAGACTTTGAGTGTACAAAATTGGTCTTGAGTTAGCAACATTCATTCATGCATTCATTTTTAACAAATACACCTAAATGCCAACCACATGCCAGGTACTGAAAGAGACAGCAATAAACTAAACAGACAAAATCCCTGTCCTCATGAAGTTTACACCTGGGGTGAAGGGAGGAGGTAAGAATTAAATACATAAAATATTTAGAAATCAGCTGGTGATCAGTGCTACAGAAAAAAAACTCCAATAGAGTGGGGCTAGGGAGTACTGTGAAAGGGTATACTTATTTTAAATAAAATGGCCAAGAATGGCCTCAATGAGAAGCCCACTCCAACAGAATATTCTACCAGACATGAGAAGCTTGTCTTCGCCATTCTCACAGAAATCTATTCCACGACCCATTCATCTTACCCTAATTCTAGTGACAGACTAGGGGGCTGACTGACTACCAAGCAGAAATAAGTGAGGCAAAACAACCTTCCCACATTCCTAAGGGTTTGTTTCTAGACTGGATGAAATTAAAAATTTGTCAGAAGCATCTGGCAACAGGCCCAAGCTTCAGGACTGTTTGAGGACTGTGACCATAACATCTGCGTCAGACATGGGCCAATTACAGCCAGCAAGCCCAATCCAGCCCACTGGTTTTGAGCCACATTAATCTGTTTACTTATTAAGTATGGGCACTTTGACACTACAAGAGCAGATTTGAGAAGTTATTACACAGACCACATGGCCTGGGAAGCCTAAAATATTTACTATCTGGTCCTTTACAGAAGTTGGTCTTATCACCACCATCACCATCACCATTGCCATCACCTCTCCCTCTCCAGAGTAAGACCACTTTCAGGCCATCTTCATGAGCACATGACCAGTGTGGTCACTAAGAACCCTGCCTGAGGAATGCCCTCTGCTTGGTTTTAATGCTCTATGGTCACCATCTTAAAATTTTTAATAAATTTATCTCTGAATCTGAGTTTTATAAGTAAACCCCAATGGTACAACACAGCATGTGCCAGGGCTCCTAAGAAGCCATACGTCTGCCTCCCCAGGAAGAGGGGTCCAGCTGAACAGTCTAGCTCTGGTGTAACAAGGCACGGGCTACCCCCATCCCAGGCTGGCAGCACCATGACACATTCACGGGCAAACCAGAAACTTCTCCTCCTGTGACTGATTCAGGTATGGAGCAAGTCCTGGCATGTAGGATGCAATCCCTTGGGAGTTGTCCAACTGCTGTGAGTTGAGACAGGAGACCTATGGGAAGGGGAGACTGGCTTCCCTGCTCCAGGCCAGGACTCCATATTTTCATTTGGCCCTGGGACCTGCAAATTACATAGCTAGATTTCACTGCTTTCATAAAAACAAAAATTACAAACCAAAGTTGTAAATGAAAGTTCCATTCTTCTATCAAATTCATAAAATTTCTATGGTTTGTCCCATTTCACTCTGAGCCAACCCCCTTCATCTTGTTCTTGCCACACTTTTCTTCCTATTCTTAAACCAACAAACTAATTTTCACCAGATGCTATCACACTTGAAATACTCATCAACTAGAACAGTTCAATCAAGCCTCAGCCTGACTGTCATACCCTTCAGATGGATGAAGTTCTCTGTGTAACCTGATTCCAATCAATTAAGGGGTCAAACCAACTGCTGCGATATTTCCAAAGAGGGTCATTCTTACCTGCATGTATATGCATGCCTCCCTCTCCCTTTGAATAGGGCTGAACCTATGACTGCTTTAAAATTTCACACAGGGGAAAACTGAAATGATCCAGTTAACAGTGCCAGCTGAGCTCCCAATCAACAGTCAGCATCAACCGCTAGCCAAGTGAATCAGTTATCTTGGACGTTCCAACCCAACCAAGCCCCAAAACAGCTGCAGTCCCAGCTATCATCACACGGAGCAGAAGAACCTCTTTACTGATCAGAGCTAACCCATGGAATCTTAAAACATAATAAAATGCTTGCATGTAGAGTAGTTTTTTACAAAGCAATATAAAACTAAAACAATATCTGAATGCCAGATCCATCACAATTAAGCCTGTTATTTAACCTCTTTATGTCTCATTTTTTCTCATCTCCAAAGTTGAGTATCACGATATTATCTATTTCACAGAGTGGTTTTAAGGATTAAATGTGTTTATATCTGTAAAGCACTTGGCAGAGTTTTCAGCATGTTCCTAACATAATGCAAATTACTTTTCTATTACTGCTATTTTAGTATTGATAAATTTTATTATTTATTCCACAACCAGCTTCATTTTTTAAAAAAAACTACCTAGTACTATCTGAAATTATGCTTACTTATTTATCTGTACCCTCTCCTCCACCAAAGTATGAGCCATATGGCATTTGGCTATTGTCTTGTTCACCAGCACCTAAAACAGGTTTTGGCAGACACAGATACTTCATAAATTATTATATATTGAAGAAATGAGTTTCAGGACCTCTGTTTGATAGTCAGTAATGAGATCCAAAAACTGTTCCCATACCTTATCTTAAGCATAAATCTGACAAGAGCCACTCAAAACAGAAAATAAGCATATAAACTAGAATGAGGTATTTTCATGACATAATTCCAACACACTTACTTGTTAAAACACAAATCATGTACTGCTCAAATATGCCTAAGCAATGGCTAGCATTTGATTCGGCATCAATTAAGTGTGCTAATGTAGTACACTCATCTGTACTTTATTTTTTTAATTATTTTTAAAGCTTTGCTTTAATTAGTGTTCTATCACTTTCAGGTGATGTATGATACAGTGATTCAAAAATCCTACACATCAGTGTTCATTATGATAAGTGTACTCTTAATCCCCTCACCCACTTCACTCATCCCCCGCCCACTTCTCTTCTGGTCAACCGTTTTCTACAGTTCAGAATCGGCTTGTTGATTTATCTTGCTCTTTTTTGTTTGTTTCTTAAATTCCACATGTGAGTGTGAAATCACACAGTATCTTCTTCTAACTTACTTGGCTTAGCATTATACTCCCTAGTTCCATCCACAGTATTACAAATAGTAATATTTCATTCTTTTTATGACTAATACTACATTATATATATATATATATGTATGTACATATACACACACACACATACACACACACACCCCACATCTTCTGTATCCACTTATCTATGGATGGACACTTGAGCTGCTTCCATAATTTGGCTATTATAAATAAGGCTGCAATAAGCATGGGGTGCATGTACCTCTCTAAACTAGTGTTCTTGTATTTGGGAGTAAATACCCAATAGTGCAATTAGTGAATCATAGAGTTCTATTTTTAACTTTCTGAGGAACCCCCATACTGTTTTCCATAGTGACTGGACCAGTTTGCATTCCCACCAACAGTACACAAAGGTTCCTATTTCTCCACATACTCACCAACACTTTTTCTTGTTCATTTATATAATTAAAAAAAAAAAAAGCTGCCCTCAATCAATCAAATCAGTTACATACTTACAGTTAATATCACTGTAAACATAGAAATAGCCAGAGAAACTTTAATTTTTCAAAAACAAATTAACCTGGCAACACACAATAACATAATACTAGTCTTCAAGCTATGGAAACGTGGTATAAAATAGATTTGAGTGTACATTTCCTGTTACAGTTCTTACAAGTTTCAAACCTATTTTAAAGGTGAGATAAAAATCAGACATCACAGGAACCCTGAATCCTGAAGCACATTTGGAATACACCAGGTCTAGAAGGTAGAAAGACACACAAAGACATTTCATTATAACAAATTCTCTAATACTGTGATTTTCAACTTTTCTCTGCCTTGATGCAGAGACTCTCCCTCTTTCCCTCTTCCAATTATGGTTCTGTAGGAGTTTTTATATCTAAGAACAGGCAAACAAACCAGAGGGGTGTGGTACAGAACTGCAGATGAGAAGTAAACATATGTAAAATCAAAGAAAGAAAGAAAGAATACATCAGGGCTGAAGAACTAATAATAAGTAGGTCCTGCTAAAAAATAGTAGTGCGTAAAAATTAAGAGAAGGAATGGCTAAGATATTGTACTGTACAGCAGAATGGAAAGATCCATTTGAGGAACCTGTATGTCAAAATAGAAATTTAGATTTCAAAACTCCAATAAGCTCACCAGAATGGCTAAAATTAAAAAGACTGACAACACAAAGACTTGCCAAGATTTGGCAAGTTGGTGAAGCAATCAAAATTTCATACATTGTTGGCATAAGTGTAAGATGGTATAACTACTTGGGAAAAAGTCTGGTGGTGTCTTTATAAAAGTAAACATACGCCTATCTTATTACCCAGTAATTACACCCAGGAGAAATGAAAATATATGTTGATAAAAAGATTTGTACAAAAATATTCCTACCAGCTTTACCCATAATAGCCAAAAACTGGAAACAACCCAAATGTCCATCAACAGAGCAATGGATGAATAAACTGTAGTGCAGTCATTCGATTTATACAATGACATACTATTCAGCAATAAAAAGGATGCTATATAAATTTATGCTCTACAAATATGACTCACACACAGTGCAAAAGGCACTGAAAGATGGTCAGATGAAGGGAAAAAGTAGTAAGTAGGCTCTTACAACAGTCGATGTCACAGGAAGTATTTGCATTTTAATACTAAGTACAAAATGAGTTCACAAAGAGACGTCAGAGAATAGTAGAAAGTGTCTTCCTGTCAGGAAAAAGGAGTTTCGAGAAGAAAGTAAGTTCCCAGTGTCAATGTAAAGAAATAAGCAAGATGAGCACAGAAAAATACCTACTAGATTAAGCAATGGGCACTCTGATGATGTAAAAGTGGTGTGGTGAGAACATAAACCAGATAAAGAATACTGAAATATTCAAAGGAAACAAACAAATGAGGATCAAAGAAACAGAGGTGAACCAAGAAAGCAAAAACTAGAGAACAATACAAGAAAAAGAATGCAATATTTCTTTAACATGGAAAGCAAAAGTAAATGACTACACCAAAAATCCCAATCTATTATCTCATCCAGAATATGTACTATTCGGTAAGGCAGTCTGCGAGGGGCCTGACTGTCCCTACATATTCTTGCTGAGTGTGAAAGTCTCCAAAATTTATCTACTTCCTGATACTGAGTGGATTCTTGTAGTAAGTCACCTAGGCAACAAAGGTCAAGGTTACCACAGCACATAACTATACTCCAAGGGAGAGATAAACTATCTTGTTTGTTGCTCACTAGAATGTTTGCTGTTTGCTAAAAAAGTGCTGGACCTTTGGTCCTGAGTTCCTCCGTTGTGACCCACTACATACATCCATCTAGACTCATCACCTTCATGGGACCTGGGTGTAAGGAAAACCTACACAAAAATGCTGACATTCATGCAGCCCGCTGTGCTATGAGTAATAATGCTAGTGTTTCTGACCCAGGAGTCTCCAGTTTTCTGCTAGCAACAATTAAACATTAATAAAACTAACTTACTAGCCTACAAATATGGCAAAATCAAATCTTAAGATTTTCACAGTACTTGACATGAGCAACAAAGAACTAGTTGATATTCATGTTGCTGTGTAAAAAAGAGACACAAAAGTGGTCACAAACAAAAACTGAAATATATACAATAGTTTATTATTCATAATATTATTTATCATGTAATGGCCTCTGTATTATATCTTTTAAATATATTACAACATATAATTCTCATAATAATCCTTAAGAGGTAGGACTAGTATGATGAAACTGAGGCTTCACATTAAGTAAATAAACTAAGGGCCCACAAACTGTCAATGGCACAACCTAAATACAAGCCCAGATGCCTTTAAAACGTGTTTGTTTGTTTAACCATCAATAGTCAGTCTTCTTCCTGGATGATTTATTAACTCTAATTCTCCAGCTATAAGACCAAAGTACCTAGACCTTAGCAGTAGGAATACTTCATTATTTCACAGAAAAATAAACATTTTGGAAATGTTAATCTTAAAATTTTCTTCAAAATTCCAGGATCAAAATTTAGGAAGAGCTAGGTCAAACAAATCCAAACCATTGTCTCTACTGAAGAATTTCTCGTGGTTTTAATATGCAAATATGTTTTAACATGCTAATATAGGTCATAAATCTTCTAAGACCACATCTATTACCAACATTCTGGAAAACAGTTTGGAAAACTACTGCTACCATCAACAGTGCCAACTTTACTTGTATACAGAATTATCTTTGAAACCTTAGTAGTCAGCTTGATTCAGGTACATAATCCTTTAAAAGAGAGAAAGAACATCAAAGTTAGAATGTGGCCTAACAGCTTCAAGCCAAATCAGCTACTACATAGTTTGGCAACATTGCTCATTTTCTACTAAACAAGATTTAATTCCCCATAACACAAGGAAACTATATAGCATATCTAGCTTTTGCTGAAATTAGAAGGATGACAGTTAAGGTCTTTGTAGCTCTACGTTGTTATCTACTGCTTTACTTAAAAAAATTCAGGACCCCCCCCCCCCAATAAGGGAAGGGAAGAAAAGACCATAGAAAAACCAGTTTCCACACAAAACCTATGCATTGGTTAATGGTAGTGAGTCATTCTGATGGTCCTGGGCATCACTGCAAGTTTCCAATATGGAGAGCTAAATTTTAACGCTATCAATAAGTGATAAATTAACATCACATACTATTTCACCCCAAAGTGTATCTGCCTGTCTCCTACTTAGTCGTCTCTTAACATTCAACGACTGAAATTGTTTACTGCTCAATGACCTACTAATCATTCCAAAGTCAAAAAAAAAAAAAAAACCGGGACGCCTGGGTGGCTCGGTTGGTTAAGCGACTGCCTTCGGCTCAGGTCATGATCCCGGAGACCCGGGATCGAGTCCCACATCGGGCTTCCTGCTCGGCAGGAAGCCTGCTTCTCCCTCTCTCACTCCCCCTGCTTGTGTTCCCTCTCTGGCTGTGTTTCTCTCTGTCAAATAAATAAAATCTTGAAAAAAAAAAAAAAAAAAACCGACCTAAAGCCAGTCACACAGCAGTTGTGTTCATCATATAAACAAACCTGAGCTGCAGATTTGTCCATGGACAGTCTACTAGACATCAGTTCAGCTGCTTCTTTGGAAAAACTAGATAAAGTTATTCATCAGGCCATTCTCAATGAAACCAAGAGCTACACTAGACAAATTAAATAACTAAAATTACAAAGCAACAGGAATTAACATCCAAATTTAAACTATGCTAAGATCCTCACTTTGCCTTACAAAGAAAACACATTAAGATCACACCTACTTAAAGTGAACAGTAATTTTAAAAGAACAAATTTTTGCCCTCTGCTCTGAACGAATGCTTCCACCCAAAGTCTATTTCAAAGTCTATGTAGGGCACATCTCCAACTGAGGGGGAAAAGGTAATAAAATATGATATTGTCCACTTACTGTGAAAAAAATTGTAGAGAAAAGGAAAAAAAAAATCCTAAAACTGGGAGGGTAAATTTCAAAATATTGATGTTAGGAATTTTTTTTTAGTGATAATTAAGTCAAGTCTTAACTAGTCATAACTACTGAAAGCAAATGTGATGATATAACATTATGTTAAGGCACAACTATATCAGTTAAAAATGTTTTGAGTAGTGACTTGTGTGTGAGAACATGGTTGATTGTGATAAGCAAAATCCCCAAAGAGAAAGAATTCAAATCAGCTAATGCCATTAAGGGAACGAATAGGAACAAGAGAAAAAAAAAGAGACATTAGAAAAAAGACCCTGGAAATAGTATTCAATCTTAACCTACTGAATTTTAGTTTTGGTAATATCTGCAAAAATAAGAATGCCTTTAAAAACAGAAATAAACTATCAAAAGTCTATTCACTGACAATTTGGAAAATGCCTTCCATATCATTGCCATACCAATGGCAAAAATGCCATTCCAGCAATATTTTCCAAACCATTCTAAAAATACTGACAAATTTTCACAAAATGCAACACAGATCATTTGAAAATTTACAGGATATAAAGCAGGTAAAATGAAAGCATCATGAGCTTTTATCTAAGAAAAACGCAAAATCGTACACAATGGGATTTCATCTTTCAGTAGCCTTCATATTTGTCAAAATGCAATTATTTAAAGAAACTCTTAGTTCATAACTAAGGCTCACATGTGCAAATACATACTTGAGAGCTGAAATCTCTATATTTGTAAAATTTCACAAATAGTACTATTAATTGCACCATCAATGCTACATATTAACGTTTTCTTCCTCTTCCTTAGTAAAAAGGTTTAACTTAATTGCCATCTGAAAGTTTATATTGTAACATGCTACCCACTTAGAACAAGAGTCAACTATTGCTGAGCATTTGTAAAGAGGGTTTACAATAGAAACCTTTAATTCCAGAACTGTAATTAATACTACAGGGAAAACTACATTAGTTCTGAAAATTTTGAAAACTTGACACTGAAAATGGGACACTTTCCACTCATTTTAACATAGAAAGCCTTATGTGGTTGAACTGGAAAACCCTGTATTTAATAAAAAATAATTCTTTTTAAAAAATAATTCTTTAAACAAGATTTTCATTTTTCTCTAGTAAAACTTGTCTCCTCTCCTACCCCCACCAAAGGTCGGAATCGGAAAAAATAGTCACTTTTAACACTAACAAAATGGAAAAGGACAAAAATGAAAAGGTTAATTAGAGCTGAGACACGAAATCAGTACCACTATTCTCTATAGTTGCCGTTTTTCAAGCCACATTTTTCACCGAATCCACATCCCACCCTACTTCGTGCTTACACCTCCTTCTCCCCTACCAGCTCCATTTATGACGGCGATCATCTTCCCAGCAGGTATGTGAACTCAACACCACTTCCAGCAGACAATCCCCTGAAATGTCTCAGAAGTGACTAGGCCAGGAAATAAGGAAATGATCGAGAAAGTGAAAAGTAAAAAAAAAAAATGTAAGTTTTAGGAAGCGAGGGGCGGAGGGTGTCCTACAGCGGGGTATAAGGTGTGGGAGAGGGGTGGGGAGGTAGGAGGAGCTTTGGATCGACAGGAAAGGGTCTCGAAGGAGTCACAGGCAAGCTCCACAAGGAGAGCTGTAAAGGGGGGGAAAAATTAGGCAGTTTTTAGCCCGAAGAAGAGAACTCCCTGTTCTACCGCGGGAGGCAGTCCCGGCGTCCCGGGCCTCGCAGGAACTCACCACTTGGTAGCGGCCAGTCGCTGGCTGGTGATGATCCATCCTGCCCGGCTCGGGATCCGGCTTCCGAGCGGGCGAGTCCTCTTGGTGCTCGACCCCCTCGACCACCCCCGTCGCCAACGTCGTAGCCGCGGCGCCCCTTCCGCCTCTGTTTCTGCCGCCGCGGTTGCCCGGTCGGGCCGCTTCACTTCCTGTCGCTCCCGCAGCAGCCGCGGAAACCTCCGCGTCGGCCACTGCGAGGTGAAGCCCCAGAACGCCGCGCGCGCTACTGAGCATGCTCGGAATGGTTGCGCATGCTCATTGAGTCCTCAGGCGTCCCGTTCGCGTCGCGAGCCGGGGGTTGGGCTGGGTGGGAGGAGATGGAAAAGTAAGACAAGTCCGGGGAACTGTCTAGGTTGTCGGGAGTAGGCGGTGGCAAAGGGAAAGGAAAAAAAATATCACCGTCCTTGATAGGTCATTTCTATTGGACGCGTTTCGCGCATGCACAGGCGGATACAGAGTCACACCACGCAGAGACCAGAGCTGAGGAGGAAGGGAATGCATACCTAGAACACCTGAGGTTGGGTCACCCATCACCCAACACGTCCTCGTGTTACTCACCCAGCATAGGACAATGCAGGAAGATCCGTCGCGAGGACGTTCCTTTAGGAACACGCATTCAAAATTGTTAGTGAGGTAAGGGATATCTTTTAAATATTGTTTTTCTCCCTCTTGGTAGTATGAGATTTAAGAATCTAACAGGGACTCTTCAATAATATCTCATGAAGGGAGGAGGCCTCTAGAAAGCGCTAGGTTACTAGAAGGATACAAGAAAATAATGAGATAAGATATGACTGTCTTGTCATCATACTCCAATAATTTTGAAGGATTTAACAGTAAGGTATACTCTGCGATCATTGTAAGACTATCTCAGTGTCTGGTTAACCAGACGTGACCTGCTAAGTGTGAGATCTCCCAAAGGCCACAGAGCATGTTTTCCTAATGAGTGGAAGAGTATGATAGGACAAAGTAAAGTACCTTTTAACCTCAAGGCCAGCTTTTTATGCCCTGAAAACTGATCCCACATAATCTGGCCCAGCTATCTCTTTTACTTTACTTCCTTCCTGAATCTCCAAAGGAGATTCCTGGAATGAAGAAGGCCACTGAATGAGCCTGATCATCTAGTCAAAATAGCAAAAATACAGTAAAGACAGAAACTCATTGAGAGATCATCACCAAAAAAATTCAAGCCTTCTTGACAATTTTATTCAAAGCATTGACCAGTTCTTCCTATTTTTACCATCTTGACACATCTAGTCGTAGGGAGCATGAATAGGCTAACAATAAAAAGAGGCAATAATATCATATTTAAATGTCTTTAAACTTGTTTTCTTTTGATCTAAGTTCATATCTTTTAGATTCAAAATGAAATAGGACATTGTAATTGTATGTATTCAATTATACAAGAGGTCACCCTCACAATTTTACCCCAAATGGTATCATCTTTCCTGGCCAAAGCAATAGTGTCAACAAAATGAAATTAGATTCCTACATTACTTATGGCCTATACTGTTCCTTTAGAACTTAATTTTATATGTGCTTGTATTTTCATTAATCATTTATATGTCTATTTGTTGTTTCTCAAATACACTACTCCTCAGGACAGAGGCTATTTTTTACACCTCAGACATCCTGAGTCCTGTTACGGTAACAGATTCTTTCAATTTACCGGCCTCCCAAGTTCTGTGAACATCTTGCTAATCTAGAGAGCAAATGACAAAATTCAATAGGAAAGTACTTTTCCAGTAAAGAAGAGGAAGAGAAAGAGGGGAAAGAAGTAGAATAATAGCCAATGGATAGTGAACCCTTCCCAAGCCAGGGGCTGCATGGTTATATCATTTTATCCTAACTTCTCCAGATGTAGGCACAACTATAATCCCTGTTTAACAAATCAGGTAAGAAAGGTATCAAAAAGTTCAGGAAGTTGTCAAGAGTCAAATCAGTAGTAAATGATCACAGACTCCAGAGTCCCCTCCATATTAAGCCCTATGCAATAATATACCCTAAAAAAAAAAAAAAAAAAAGGTGATGCATCACAAAGAGACAATCTGACATCTTTAAATCTACCTTCTTGATCTATATGAAATAAATGATTCTTTCTCATCATCCCCAAAAGATCCACTCCGAGCTGCTTTTACCCAATTCACAACTAAGCAAGTGTGACCTATAATAGGCCATCACAAGTGGAGGCCCTGTGTTGGCCCCTAAGAGCAACTTATTTGGGACGAAATGAGGGTAACAATATTCTTATCATTTCAGAAGCTTTAAGCAACGTCCCATATAGTCAGTCCTTACTCTTTCCATGGTGACAACTCAAGTTACCTAAGGAACTGGTGGTAGTATGCCTCTCTATAAACTCCTTCAAGTGGAATGTTAGAATTATAATAATACTTCTGGCCTAATTCATTTTCATCTCCAAATATACAGCCACCCATAGTTTCACTAGTGCCATATTGTAGTACTGGGGCAGACATGGAGATAAACTGCCAAGAGTCCCCATCCAGAAAATGCTCTCTGACAAGTTGCAAGGAGTGTGATTAAGCAACAACCTCCAGCTGTTAGCTATGTCAGGGTTTTCTTCAGTTTTCAACCGGAGGTCGTGTTATTTTCAGCACGGCATCTGGTCATTGATGGTGCTACAGGGCAAACCACTTTTGCCTGACATTGACCCTTTTAAGGGGCAATCTTTGCTTCAGAACTCTCTGCTAAACTGACAGAGCCTTCATTAGTTGTACAGTATGTTGTAATGAGTCTCCCTGCTCGATCATTTTTCCTTTCACAGATGTTAACTCCCCAATAAATCTCTTACTCTCATAACTTCATACCAGCATCTCTTCTTGGAGAACCCAAACTAGACAAGTGGCAAAATGTAAAGTGATAGAACATTGTTGATATCAAAATTGCATGAAATGACTACAAAGGTCCTTCCACATAATTGATGTTTCACCTCCAAATAACCTCCATTGTTACCATTTTCTCATGAGAACATAATGTCTTCCCATTAAGAATGACTTTGATGTTTTCTGTAGAGTGTTGCTATCAAGTCCCAGGGACCCCTTTTCCTGGGACATATTTCCCACTGGAATCCTTCCTACCTTCCCAGAAGCAGAGTCATTCCAGCCAGAGGTAAACTGACTTCTTATCACCCTCCATAGTCTTCTCTCAGTTCAAATAAACTGCATACATGTGCCAAGATTGTTAATATTCCCACCAATTAAAGAGCAGTGGACAGGCATGCCATTGCATACAGATGGCTTTCCACACAGGCCTAAATCACAAGTAGGCAAATGTTCCAAATTTTTCTTAACTTCTTCAGTGATTTTTAGTCTTTTATCACTTCTCCTACAACACAGAACATACAACATAGAACTTCTCCTCAAGTAGATGGTTAATGTGACCATAGATCCTAATAGTTATTTGTATTTGGAGTATGTATGATTTTGCATAATTATCTAGAGAATGTAAAAGAGGTAAAATTGCATTCTCTGAAGATTTATATTGCTATATAATAAAAATTCACTAGCCATTTTTTTCTCTACACTAAATTCTAAACTAGGTTTTAGAAAATACAAGAAATTGTTGCCACTTTGGCAAATGAAAATAAGCATAATTATTACTCCAACGTTTTATCTCTGTTACCATGTAGATGGATCTTTTAAGCAGTTTGGAGGCTTGGACCTCAGTTTAGCTTCACATAGTGTTCCTTATTTAACTGTTTCTGAAATTCCTGTCATCTGTTCAGCTCTGTAATTTTAGAGAGAAAATCTAAGTGAGCAATTTGACAATCAGGTATCTACTTCCTTTTCCTCTATTTATTCTCATATACTCTGTTGGAAGAACCTAAAATACAGCTAATGTTTTTTATCAGTCAGGGTTCAACCTAAGAAAAAGAACAAGTAGAAGATATGTATTAAGAGATTTATTGCAAGGAATTTGCTTACACTATTGTGAGGCTGGCTAAGCCTCCAAAATTTGTAGTACAGGCCAGTGGAACTTTAGAAGAATTCTAGAAGCTGCTGTCTACAGGCAGAATTTCTTCCTCAGGGAAGCCTCAGTTCTGCTCTTGACCTTTCAACAGATTAAATCAAGTCCACTCAGATTATACAAGATAATCTACTTGAAGTAACTGATTTTGGACTTTGATCATCATATCTAGAAGATAACTTCACAGAAATGCCTGGATTAGTGTTTGAGTAAATAATTGGAGCTATACCCTAACCAAGTTGACACAGAAAAGTGACTATCACATGTTTATTTAAATACTATAAGCTGAAATTGTTTCTACACAACAAAGGATAAGGAGAGAGAGAGAAACCAAAGGGAGAAAGAAAAGTACCAGAGAGTTAGCTTAGAGATTAGAATAAATTTCCATATTAAGTATTTCCTATCAGCCTTATTTTATACATGAACTATTACATATGGAGGCATCACCAGGCAGCAATTAGAAAATATCTGAATTCTGATAAGCTGTCCTAATACAATTTTTAGCTAGCATTTTCATTTTTTATTCAGTATGTGCAACAAATGTGAGTGAATCAACAGCTGTTTTGCCTTAGGGACTCCTTATTTTAAATTGGGCTAAGTCATAAGTTCTTAAAATGTTCTTTACTTTACCTTGAGTACAGAAGGTTGTTCTTTGACCATATTAAAGCAGGACTTTATGTGTTTTTTTGTCTCCTGTTTTCTCTTCAAGCCTGATATCACTACCATCATAGAAGAGCAGGTCTGGGACTGAGTATATTGCCTATTATGACAGGTTTCTCTTCACTAACTAATGCAAAATCATTGTGTAAGAAGACACATACTATTTGTGTGTACATGTGGGTGTAGTTGTGTATAAAACCCAATGAGAGAAAAAAGTCTTCTATATATCAAGGTATTCTTAACATGTTAAACATTGTCTGCTCTCTTTCTTCCATGACAGGAACCAGGCCTCATTTGTTAAATCATCTGAAGTCAGAATGCTCTTCACAATTAACAACATAGTACAACATTAGCAATAAGGTTTCCATATGATAAAGTTGCCTAGTTTCAGTAGTGACGATAAGGGGCATTCAATATCTGAAGGGGCAAAACAATGACAGTATTCAGACAGAGGGACTCAGAAGATGCTGCCTTTCCAGAACTAAGAAGAAATTCATAACCGTTTCCTGGTTAAGACATCAAGCTCACACCTTCTCCTTTATCCAGTATTTTAGTCTGCTGGGATTGCTCTAACAAAACACCATAGATTGGGTGGCTTATAAACAGAAATCTCTTTCTCACAGCTCTCAACGTTGGAAGGCCAAAATCAGGATGCTAGCAGGGGTCTAACAAGGGGCCCTTTGCAAATTTCAGACTGCTAGCTTCTCATTGTATCCTCACATGGCAGAAGGGGTCATGAGGGATCTACCCAAGGACTCTTTTATAATGGCATTAATGCCATACTTTTGGACCTAATCACCTTCCAAAATTCCACCTCATCCATCAAATTGGGCATTAGATTTTCAATATTTGAATTTTGGGGGAGGGGACATAAACATTCAGATCATAGCATTCAGATTTTGACTTTTAAAAACAAAAGCATAAATATTACAAAAACACATGTGTACATACAAATATAACACATAGAGTAGAAAATCAAATTTCATTTTTTTGGTTTGAAGGAACAGATGATTTGGCTCACGTATAGGCCACTGAAATTTCCTTAGAACCCAAATGTCTGGAAAAGAGAGAATTGTGTGTTTTCATAGATTCATAAAACTTTAGCATTTCAGGGGATTCTTAATCACCTATCCCAAAAACTTCATTTTAGATATATGGAAACTGGAGGCTTAGAGAGATAGATGCAGCCTTGAAGTGATCATCAGTGAAACTGCCAACCCACTTCCAGCTTGTGTCAAGTGTGGTAATTCATAAAACAATAAAAAAACCACCATTCACATTCCTACCACATCCAACAAGAAAGAGTCTTCTAAAACAGTATAATAAAGTAAAAATAAATATAGAATGTCAACATATGAGCTCAACATGTCTACATTTCTTCTGGAAGAAATATAGTCAAACGCATTGCCACCAAATGGGATAAATTCTAAGATCGTTGCTAATTCTCTCAGGAGTTGCTGCTTCAGAAAAAGTAAAACAACTACTTTTGTTCATTTGTTTAATTTTTATTTTAGAAACATATATTAAATATTGTTTTCTCTCGTCTTTTTTTTCTTATTTTTTTTCAAACCCCTGTGTTGAGGGCTGACTTTTAATAGATCACAGCGAGGGAGCTGCTTTGTTAAGTATGAAACCCTGACCCAGAAACAGGTTGTCTAAAAATTGGTTTAACACCAGCTTCCCCATGAACATCTACTTTTTAAAATGCCGTAAATGAGCCCTCCCAAAAGACAATCTTTGAACATACAATAGATACCTAACATCAGTTGTATACACGCAAGCTCAAAAACCGAACAATCCTAATCCCATACATGCATGTCCATTCAGATAAGGTGGGGATATGAGATGACCTAAACACGTAAAGTGAACAGGATGCTGGGTCTCTGCACAGCCCCAACCCTTTGACCATGATTGCTGGAAACAGTACAGTTGCACATACACACAATAGTTACACATGATCATTTACATTTAAATGAATATTAAAAACTTGGTTCCTGGGTGACACTAGCCAAAAATGTGTAAGGGCTAGTGTGTTGGACAGAGCAAATAAAGAACATTTGCTTCATCACCTAAAGTTCCACTGACCATCATTGCTCAAGCAAAAATTCTCTTACTATTCACCTTAAATTACCCTCTTACTTTGACTTCCTGAATTATTCACATAATTTTCTAATAGCTTTGGTCACAAATCTGCATATCTGAGCAAGTCATTTAACCTGCTGAACTGGTTTGCTCATCTTAAATATCAGAATACTAATTTCTTCCCTATCTGTCTCACTGGTTTTTGTGAAGCCCAAATTGAAATGTAACCATACAAATATAAAGTAATATTAATCCTGGAGGTTCTTTTCCCTTCTGGTGACTGCAGAAAAAAGAGATGTTTAACACTTTTTATAGTTAAAATGCAGGATAAATGTAATTTAGAGATGACGGATATTATCTCAAAGAACCCAGAAGCTTGTTAGGCCTCCTAACTTGGCCACATTGTATTTTTTCTAGGCTAAGTGTCTCAGCTTAATGCTCTGAATGAGTCATCATAAAATAAATAAAAGACTCTAATGTGTGTAACCATAGAAAATACAACAGTTGTTTATCTAAAAGTAAAATTATTCCGTAGTATATTTGTCAATCATTATAATTACGGTAATTAGCTAACATTTATTAAATGCTGCTAGCCATTTTGCTAAGTGCATCATATATATCATCTTCCTGTATTTCACAACATATGGAGTAAGTACTATTGTTACTACCATTTAATATATCAGAAAGTTGACACCTACAGTCTTAAGAAATTTACCAAAGGTCACAAACAATTGAGGGAAAAAGGATTTTCTGGGGTTTTCTTTTTCCACTTTAACAACTTTTTACTGAAATACACATACTTTAGTAAGTATGCAATTCATAAATGTACAGCTCAATGATTTTTCATAAACCGAAGAAACCCATGCAACCAGCATCCATATTAAGAAATAGAATATTTCTGGGATGCCTGGGTGGCTCAGTCAGTTAAGTGTCTGCTTTTGGCTCAGGGTCCTGGGATCAAGTCCCATGACAGACTCCTTGCTCAGCAGGGAGCTTGCCTCTCCCTCTTTCTGCTGCTCCCCCTGGTTATGGTCGCTGTCTCTCACTGACAAATGAATAAAAACCTTTAAAATAAAAAAATTTCAAAGAAAAGAAATAGAATATTTCCAGAACCTCAGAAGAACCCTTGGCCCAATTCCTGTCTCTAATAACTAAAAGAGTAGTAACTAAAATCCTGACTTTGAACACCATAAATTAGTTTTGGCTAATTTATCATTTTGACTTTATATACATGGAGTCATAATACTATGTGTACTCTTTGGAGTCTCACTATTTTTGCTTAACTTTATATTTGTAAGTCTTTTCATATAGTTGAATGCAGTTGTAGCTAATTCATTTTTGTTGTGGTATAGTACTCCAATGCTGGACTATACCCTACTTTATTTACCCATTTTACTGAATAAATATAGCTGATTGACATTTAGGTTGTTTTTAATTCGGGGTTTGTATTGGTTTCCTAGAGCTGCCATAACAAAGTATCACAATTGAGTGGCTTGAGTGACAGAAATGTATTATCTCATGTTCTGGAGAATCCAAGTCTGAGACCAAGTGTCAACAGAGTTGGTTCCTTTGGAGGAATGTCAGGGAAAATCTGTTCTATGTCTTTCTCCTAGCTACTGGTGGTTGTCTGGCAGTCTTTGGGATTCCTTGTCTTATAAAAGAATCACCCTACCTTTGCCTTCATCTTTACATGGCATTCCCCTTGCTTGTGTGTGTCCAAAGTTTCCCTTCTAAAAGGTCATTGGTCAGATTAGGGCTACACCCTACTATGACCTCACTTTAAGAACATCTGCAATGATCCTATTTCCAAATAAGGCCACAGTTTGAGATGCTGGACATTAAGACTTCAACATATAAATTGGGGGGAGGGGGAGGCACAATTTAACCCACAACAAGGCTGTTATGAGCAACACTATTAATATTCTTATACGTTTGGGTGAATATATGTAATTATTTCTGATGAGTATATTCTTACAAGTGGATATGCCAGATTTTAGAGTGAATATATATATACATGTATATATATATACATACACAGCTTGAACAGATAGATAACTGCCAGTTTTCCAAAATGGCTATACTAATTTTCCTTCCTCTCATGAGCACATGAGAATTCTAGTTGAGCCACAGTCTCACAAAGATTTGATATTGCATCTTTTTTTATGATGATATAGCTGTATAGCTGTATCTCATTGTGATTTCAATTCAGATTTCTCTGATTATAAAGTTAAACTCCTTTTTCATATCTTTGTTGACCATCTGGAGATCATTTTTCTGATCTGGTCATTTGCCTATTTTTCAATTGAATTACCTGCATTTGTTTTGGATTTGCAATAACTCATTATTATTCCAGAAATAATGGGTCTTTTGTACCTACACATATATCCCTTTACACTCGGAGTTAGGAACTTGGCTTCAGGCAAGTGGGCAGGTGTAGGTGATTTTCTTCACTTTCTGCACACTTCTCTTACGCATGTGTTTAAAACGCTTAAGGTAGAAGGTGAAAAAATCATACCCTAAAATAGGGACAAGAGGAAAAAGTCAATGCAAAACTATCCATCAGCATCTGGTCTATTTGAATTTCTTTTTAATCTGACATTTCGTTTCAGAGAGTGGGAGTGTGCATGTTCGTGCATGTATCAGACTATCGATCTCTCTGCCCTTTTGTAACATTCCAAAGGCTTTCACCCCTTGGCCAACTCACTTCTCTTTTTTACAGCTTTTTCTCTGGGCTTACTTCCCTTGCCTTCATGCGTGAACAGTAGAAAAGGTTAAGATGTATGTGTCTGCTTTCAGTGCTTAATATTGAACCTTGCATAAAGTAAGCCCTCATTGATTTGTTGACTACCACTGACAGCGGCTTCCACTTGATTGTTACACAGTAGATGCATAGTAGTATCCATTCATAGAATGTTGTTTTTTAGGAATTTTTAATATCAACAAAAAATATTCCAAGAGAGAACCAAAAATACCATACTTGGTAAATGAGATTTCGGAAATTGCTAATATTTCTCCCTGAAAATTCCGCAATTTACTCTAAATGTAAATAGAGCTAGGTCTAATCACTTAAATGGCATCTCACTAATGATCTTCTTCCCACTTTCAGTTGTAACTACAGAGTCTCGTGATTCTCAACCTTATATTGGTTCTTTAATGGGCTATAGGTCTACTAAAGAGTTTTGATAAGTTACTTTTTATTATGGTAAATAAACACAACATAAAATTTACTATTTTAACTATTTTTAAGGGAAAATTATTTATTAGTCCTAATATTGTACTAATTAGTACATACATAATAATATACATTAGTACATACATAATACAATTAGAACAAAATATTGTACTAATATTTTTACATTGTTGTGCAACTACCACAACTGTTCATCTCCAGAACTTTTCCATCATTCCAAACTGAAACTCTGTACCCATGAAATTCTAACTCCCCATTCCCCTCTCCTCCTAGCTCCTAGCAACTGCTATTCCACTTTCTGTCTCTAGGAGTGTGACTGTTGTTAAGTACCTCATGTAAGTAGAATCATATAATACTCATCTTTTTGTGTTTGGCTTATTTCACTTAGCATAATGACCTCAGGTTTATCTATGTTGTGGAATGTATCAGAAGTTCATTCCTTTTTTAGGACTGAATAATATTTCATTGATTTCATTATCATATTATTTATCCATTTACCCTTCAGTGGACATTTGTATTGTTTCCACCTGGGTTATTTTATTTAACCTTCACAATTACTAGCCCTGGAAGGCCTGAATTGGAAAACTGACTGTCACTTACATAGCAACTGACTCTGGCAAAGTTGAATTTTCTCTTTGCATATTAATTTCCCCACTTGTAAAATGGAAATGAAATTGCCCACTTCACTGGAGGGAAGACGGAATGAGATAACAAAATACCTAGTGTAGTGCCTGTCATATATTTGGTATTAAATGGTAGCTGGTACCCTAAGGATTCATACTGATGGTAAGCAATTCAAGAGTCTGTTCCATACTTCTCAAAAGTCCAGACTAATGTACTCAATGTATCACCTGCATCTCCTGCTTTATGGAAAAGTCATCTTAGGTCATATACATATGGCATTTCGAAAATCTATTTTTGGCTTCTAAAATATTCAAATCACCAAAGGAAAACAAGAATCATTTGTGAGACACATATTTTTTTATTCTACTCACAATCTATTCGCCAGCCTCAGAGAGATTAAAATGTCACTTCAAAGAGTTCAGTTTTAAGGATTATCAGTGATTTGTTTATGAAAAAAAGTTTCATTTTGTTTTTATTAATTTTACTATTTATCAAAGATAGTCATTAAACAACTCTCCCCCCCCCCAAAAAAAAGCCAGTTGCCTTTTAGGACTTTAACAATAAATTTCAAGGTTGCTAAGCAAACATGATATTGGCACCAATTCAAGGTGATGGATTGATTATTTGGTGTCAGGAACATTAGAGATCAATATTCAGGAAATTAGAGCAGTATGTTTCATCTATTATTTGCTAACAGCAACCGAAAGACTTTTTTAAACACACTCAAAAATAACTATAGGCTATCCAATTATTTAAAATCGACCAAATACGGCGCCTGGGTGGCTCAGTGGGTTAAAGCCTCTGCCTTCAGCTCAGGTCATGATCCCAGGGTCCTGGGATTGAGGCCCACATGGGGCTCTCTGCTCAGCAGGGAGCCTGCTTCCTCTGCTCTCTCTGCCTGCCTCTCTGCCTACTTGTGATCTCTCTCTCTGTCAAATAAATAAATAAAATATTTTTTAAAAATTAAAAAAATAAAATTTAAAAAATCGGCCAAATAATCCTAATAATAAAAACAAGTAACTGCCTCACACCCATTAGGATGGCTATTATCAAAAACAAAACAACAACAACAACAACAAAACAGGAAATAACTGTGGGGAGAGAACTTAAAACCCTTCTACACTACTGTAGGGAATGTAAAATGGTACAGCCCCTGCAGAAAGCAGTGTCACAATTCTTTTAAAAATAAAAAATAGAATTACTATATGATCCTGCAATTCCACTTCTGGATATTCATGCAAAAGAACTGAAAGCAGAATCTTAAAGAGAGATTTGTATGTTCATGTTCATAGCAGTATTATTTAAAATAGCTAAAATATGGAAGCAACCCAAATGTCCATGAACAGATGGATGGATAAGCAAAATGCAGTATATATATATATATATATATATATATATATATATATACAATGGCATATTATTCAGCCTTAAAAAGAAAGGAAATTCTGACACCTGCTACAACATGGATGAATGTTGAGCAGATTGCGTTAAATGAAATAGGCCAGTCACAAAAAGACACATACCATATGATTCCATTTATATAAGGTACTTAAAGTAGTCAAAATCATAGAGACAGGAAGCAGAATGGTGGTTGCTAAGGGCTGAGAGAAGGGTGTAGTGAGAAGTTATTGTTTAATGGAATAGAGCTTCAGTTTTGCAAGATGAAAAGACTTCTGGAGATGCATTGTGGTGATGATTGCACAGCAATATGAATGGACTTAATATCACTGAGCTGTGCATTTAAAAATTGTAAGATGATAAATTTTATGCTATGTATTTTACCACAATAAAAAAATTGGAGGAAAAAAGCAAGTTAACACACAACACTATATAACTTACAACAGAAGACAAACTGTACATAAAAGGTGAAACAAGAGAGATTAATAAATATTTTTATATATGTCTGCAAATCTAGCATACCGAAGGAGTGATCCCTGTATATCCCAAAGAAGAAAAATATTATTCATATAGGAACTCAGTGTTGCTTGGAGATTTTATAATTTCTAGTTAATCATTCTAGAAATGATTGTTAGGAAAAATATGAGGAGCACATAAAAGTTGATAAATGTCTGCACTGGTAGAAGGAAATAAGTTGTTTCACTCAGCTAGCACATTCTATTCAAGGCAGAAGTAAGAGAGATGGGCTTAAATGTTTGATTTAGCACAGATTCAAACGCAGAAATGCATACACAAAACAATCTAGTCATTAGAATTGAGGTTACTAGTTAGATTTGCCAGATGTACTAAGCAATTTGGCAGCTAGTGTGGGATTTTATGATAATGAGAAAGAAAAGCAAAGGAAAAACCAAAGAATCAAGGACACAGAATAACAAAGCAAAACAAAATAGCAAAGGTAGTTGAATACAGACTCAGTTGGTTCTGATGAGGTGTATGTGTACATATGAGTTACATTTAATTCTTAAAATTTTGTTAATCTATAGTAATTATAAACTAGACTATGTGAACTCTAAGATCCTGTTCTTTTCTCTTTTTTTTAATTTTTTTTTATTTATTTGAGAGAGAGAGGTTATGAGCTTTCACAAGCAGGGTAGGGGGGAGGAGGGGCAAGGGAGAGAGAGAATCTTCAAGCAGAGTCCATGCTGAGTGTGGAGCCTGAAACCGGGCCCATTCCACAACCCTGAGATCATGACCTGAGCCAAAATCAAGAGTTGGGAGCTCAACTAACTGAGCCACCCAGGCACCCCTGATCCTGTTCCTTTCTAGGTATAATATTCTAAGTTCCAGTGCCCTTTAAAATTTAACTTGCATTCTAACACTTCTTCCCCCAAGAAATAACTCATTGGCTTTTTAATATTTTTTAATTCAATCATTCAGGCATTCTTTCTTTGATGGAGTACCTACAACAATATCTTCTGATGTTTGGTATATATTGAGGTCACAGAAATGAAGACTTTGCTTGCCCTCAAAGACCTCACTATGCTTATAGCAAGGGTAGAGAGGTATACAGATAATTCCTTCATCTTAAAGGATAAGGAGGTGTGAGGTTAAGAAGTAGCTAAAGGTGTTCCAGGTAAGAGGAGCTTTGAAGGTGCATAAGAAAAACCTGCGAAACGAGATTGTGCAGTTCCATGGAAACTGCAGTAGTTAAGTATTCTTGGAGAGAAGGGTAGTGAGTGATTGAGCTGCATGGTTAGGAGCGTCCACATAATAAGAGCTCTGATATGCTAAAGAACTTGGATTTTATCCTGAAGGCAAGGGGAAGTCAGTTAAGGACTCAAATTAGAAATGTGATGAGATAAAATATGAATTTACAATTAATCTGAGGAAGCGGTGCATATGTATTCAGATTGGGGGCATGTAGGAAACTGAAAGAGAGCTACAGAATCCTGGCAGGAGTCACGCTCACCAGACCAGGGCTGGGAGAGCAGGCTCCCAGAGCAGGAATGAAACCTGAACACCTCAGAGTTATTCAGGGTGCTGAATAACTCACAGCTAGACATTGTGAGGGTCTCACCCCAGGATTTAGTAGGTTTGTGGAAAGATCTTGGAGTCAATAATTAAATAAAATTTTCCAGGTATGCTGCTGATTAGTCAGGCGTGCGACATACCGGTGCACACTGCTTCTCAGAGAACTTGAGTGTCCAAAAGAGAGAGAGATTGAGAGATAGATAGAGAGAGAGAGAGAGAGAGAGAGAGAGAGAGAGAGAGAAGGAAGATAGAGAATGGCAATCAGAAGGCCCTGAGGAGCTGTTGGCGAAAGATCAAAGAGCCACGACTGTTCACATGTCAAAGAAAGAGAAGCCACAGAGAGGGAGCAGCTGGAGGAGTGAAGATCTTAGAATTCGTTTTGCAGGGGAGACACTTTGAACAGAAGGAGGATCTCAGTTCTGAGTTAGGAACTAAAGAAGGAAGGATAGGAACATGGACCCAAATAGTTGAAGAGAGAAAGATACGGACAGGATTGAAGGAATTCTACTTTATAGCCTCCTTTAATCCCCCAGGGGTTTTTCTTAGTGAAGCAGCCTGGACCTTTCCTGAAAACGTTAAGGTGCAAAAGGAGAATGGTAAGAATCATGGAGAGAATGACAGGGGGCTTGTTGGAGAAACAGAAATGTGCTGTGGCCTCTCAGAGAGCACTATCGAGGCAAGAACTGTGTGTTTGTATGGGCACCAGGGAGCACACTGTGATTTTCTTCCCATAGAGTTGCCAGATAGAGCAAATAAAAATACAAGATCCCCACCTCATTTTGAATTTCAAATAAAAAATGGATAATCTTTTAGGATAAGTATGTGTTACATAATATTCAGGATAAACTTAAGCTAAAAATTTGTTCATTAGTTATTTGAAATGCAAATTTAACTTGGCAGCCAGATAATATATCTGGCAACCCTATATCAGAACTAAAAAAATCAGGTGTGAGCATGCCTAATACTTAAAGTTAAGATTGAAGTTTACTATAAATATCCTCTTCATTCATTAATAATTATTTTATTTGCAAGCATGAGTCATTGTCAAGAGCAGACGGATCCACAAGCACGTGCTCCTAACGTGGCAACAACCACAGACTGATTAGCTGTGACTATTGAGCGGCGTCTTTCCTACCTGTGGCCTTTCCAGAAATATCCACCTTCCCCTCTGACTTCAAGAATCAGTGTTTCTTCACAACAAACCATCTGTTGGGTTTTTGTTATCCATAACTGATAAAAATGTAATAATTTCTCTCACACAACCTGATTTCTAGCTAAAAGTAGAGTAACCAACTATCTCAGTTTGCCCAAAAAGTTTCCCAGAACTTGATATTCTCAGTTTTAACACTGGGAACTTCCCAGGCAAGATGGTTGGTCATCTGCCTTGTCCGTGGTAGATCCTTTAAACCGAGTGATGTCTTTATGCTGACTATTAAGCTTTAGTTCTCAAAAAGTAATTGTAATTTTTTCTCCTCAAAATTTTTCCTCGTCCACAGCCTCATCTTCACTACTTAAATTATCTGTCTTTTACATAAAAGGTAAGAATGTACCTTAAAAAGAGTAGATTTTTTTTTAGGATTTTATGTCATATCACTTCTTAGTTCTTAGACTATTCTTACTGGGAAAGTCTGTCAATTATAAGATCATATGTTTTCTAGGATAATTTTAGTGATGCCATTTTTAAATGATTGAGTTAAGGAAAGAGCTATTCCTTCTATATCAGCTGACTTTTTCTCTTTACATACCATTTTGGGGATATCCTATGATCCATAAACAATACAGAATGACAAAATACATGTGTATATATCTATATGTATTTGTATCCTGAAGGCAAAATATAAACAACTGGTGACAAAATCTTAGTTTTATACCTTGGCAGTGAATTACCCTCACACAAACTTTAAGAAGACATGCATTCTAATGGTTTAAGCATGTCTTTACCATTGGGCAGAGACAAACAATGTAAGTAGGGACTTGTGCTTAGAGCACTTAAAACTTTCATAATGGGGCGCCTGGATGGTTCAGTCATTGGGCATCTGCCTTCAGCTCAGGTCATGATTCCCCAAGTCCCGGGATTGAGCCCCGCATCGGGCTTTCTGTTCAGCGGGAAGCCTGCTTCTCTCTCTCTCACTCCCCCTGCTTGTGTTCCCTCTCTAGCTGTGTTTCTGTCTGTCAAATAAATAAATAAAATTTTAAAAAAAGCTTTCATAATGATGGCAATGTTCGGGTCCTGATTTACAGTTATGAGAGAAGTTAGCTGCCAAACAAATATTGATTCTCTTCTTCTTACTTAATAACAAAACTGATTTTATTCCAAGTAGCTATGAGAATAACTAAGACTTCTTTTCACAGCCTCTACTGCAGCTAGACATGAAATTCAGAAAGACCTCTTAAGGGAGGACAGCCAGTGTATATGAAGCTTTTGTGCTTTCTTTTCTCTCTTGCTTCTTGCCTAGCACTCAAGCATGATGGCTGGAGCTTCAGCAGTCGTCTTGGACCATGAGGAAACTTTGCAGATAGAAGCCACGGTTACAAAAGGCCCAGTAGGAGTAGAGAAACAGGCTGAGTCTCTTTGACTTTGGCACTACCCTATGAAATGTAGACCACCCAGCCCCAAACTTCTTTTACCTGAGAGACAAATCGTTAAAGATCCCGTTTTGTTGTTTACTACTTCCTGCTAAATGTAAATCCCAACAGAAATAACTGTTAATTGTGAATATAAAAAAAGGTGAGGTGTGCTTGGATTAGTTCATAAGAGTAAAATCTATGATTTTACTGTATGCCAATTTCTGAAATACTTTCTAAATATCATCTTATTTAATACCCATGAAGAATTATAAAGTAGACATTGTATATATTGTATTTTTCACATAAAGAAACTTAGCTCAGAAATGTTAAGGAATTTGTGGGTGCCTGGGTGACTCAGTGGGTTAGAGCCTCTGCCTTCAGGTCTGGTCATGATCTTGGGGTCCTGGGATCAAGACCCTCTGCTTGGCAGGGAGCCTGTTTTCTCCACGCTCTCTCTGCCTGCCTCTCTGCCTACTTGTGATCTCAATCTCTGTCAAATAAATAAAATCTTAAAAAAAAAGAAAGAAATGTTAAGGAATTTTCTCAGGGTCACAAACTGGAAAGTGATAATACTAGAACTCAAACCCCGAAAGGCTGCCATGACCCCCTGGTTCTAAACTTCTCAAAGATGAAAAAAAAACAACAACAAACCACAATCCCAGCAACAGAAAGCAAAGAAAATTTTATAATTTTAATAGATCAATCTTTCATTTGTGAAAGTATGTGCTTTTATCATGAACTTTGCTCTTTAATGAAGCTGATACATAGAAATAAGACACACATCCTACCTTTATAGCTCCTGCTTTAGGGAGAGAGAATTTACCAAATATTCTTTTGAATTTGCTCAATAATCCTAAGGAAATTATGAAACAGAGAAGGTCTTCCATCAGAATCCTCACAATCCTTATCAGTCCTCTCCTTACCTTTAGCTGTAGGCAGTGCTATTGCCTAATGATACAATGCAGGATTCTAGAAGACTGTTCATATCCATAGTCATCACTGGTTTGTGTGTGTATTTCTATGATTTTCTGACAGATGACAGTAAAATGTCTTGTGAGTGTCTAACTTGCACAAGGGTACAATTTGGGCCAGCATCAAGAGTGGTTATGTGCTCCTCTATTCTGGGCACCCTGACTTGTGATCTCCCATCCAAAGCACCCCAATAGCACTCCCATAGCCCCAGGCCCTATTATATCCTTAACCTTAACCCAACAGGCTATGTCCCAGATAGCTTCCAATGTCCTAGAATTAATCCTCTCATCTCCATCCAAGGTCTTGATATGACTCAGTGGTCAAGGTAATGAAGTCCATAAACTAAGTTAGGATAAAAATGGAAATTTATTTTTCTTCTTTGTTTCCTCTCTTAAGACATACTTGAACACTAAAAAATCTTAATTCATAGAAGTGTGTGTGTATGTCTGTGTGTGTGTGTATGTCTGTGTGTGTGTGTGTGTGTGTGTGTAGGTGAAGGAAAGGGGAAAAGGGAGAAAGTTTAGTTAAGTAATAGCCATTTAAAAATACAGTACTAAAAAAAATACATTACTCTTACAATAATCCCTTGCCCACCTCTATCTCATTTCCCAGATGAAACTCTTTGAAAGGTAACACTTAGCACTTTTTTCTGGTATTTACCTCCATGTTTCTAAACGATCTCCTGATAGTGGTATGTCTTATTTAATAACTTTCAAATGTATTTATCAATATCCTATTATGATAAGTGAGGGTTTATATCTCTTATGCCACCAATCCCACTTTCCTTATATTTGCCTCTCTCCGGGTCCCTGGGTGACCCAGTGTGTTGAGTGGCTCTCTCTGGATTTCGGCTCAGGTCATGATCCCAGGGTCATGGGATCTAGCCCCGAGTCAGGCTTCATGCTCAGCTCGTCCCTCTCCTTCTGCTCCTTTTTTCTTTCATTCTATCTCTCTCTCTCTAGTAAATAAATAAATAAATAAAATATAAAAAAAAGATATCTTCCACTCTTCCAAGATAGTTACATGGCAAGTTTTGGTTAAATCAATATCTAGTGTTTACATTTTTATTTTGTGTAAATGTTGACACTTCAGAGTCATATTCTTTCCTGTAAAACATTGTTTTTCCCAGCATTCACTACCTCGTTCTGTCATTTCTCAGCATTGGTAACTGCTTTATTTCTCAATTTTTTGTGAGAAATTTTTATACACCAAGTATTATTATTTTTAGAGTATTGAAACTTATCAAATAGTCTATGAATTCTATTTGTCCCCAGAGGAAGACTCCCCACCATCCTCCTGCTCTGATCTTGATTGACTTATTATTGGGTTTGCTGTCCACCACTTGGGGTGTCCTTTCACTGTTATTAGTCTGGCTGGGGCTTTACTTTCTCTCCTCCCTGTGTTACATCCCTTTCTTATTGTCATGTTTCCTCTCTCATCTGCTGCAGTACATACTCTAGTAGTTTTCTACAAAAGTCAGATATTTGAATGCCCACGTGTCTACAAATGTTTTTATTTGCCCTTGTATTTGACCCTTAATTTGTCTAGGTGAAAGTCATCTCTCACAAACCTTTGAAGAACAGTTTCACCGTCCTTTAGGATGCTAAATTACTGCTAATGAGTCTGATTCTTTCATCCCTGATGTTCTAAAATTTCCTGACTATATGACTTGGTGTAGGTCTTTTCCCGTTTATTCTGCTGATAATCAATGGGGTCATTTTAATCTGAAGACTCATGGCCGTGGCTCCAGGAAATTTTCTTGTTCTTCTTCTGGAACGCCTCTTCCTTCAGATTCTCCTAGATCGATCCTTAGATTCTATTATATTTTTTTTACTAAGGTCTTTTTCTTTGTCCTTTTCCCCTATTTTTCTGGGAGATTTTCTTAACTCTATCTTTCACCTCTTGTATCAGAGATTTTGTCTGTTATATTGTTCATTTCTAAGAGCTCTTCTTTGCCATTTTTCACTTCATCCTGTTTTTTGTTTGTTTTTTAGGGATGCAGTATCTTGAGGGAAGTTTGAAATGCACCAGGATATTGGTATTTGGGGGTCCATTCAGGAAAAGATGTTTGGAAGCTTTTGGAGAAATATGAGGAAATAATGTATTGACCCATTTTCTAGGATCACCAGGAATTATTTAGGATCAGACTTTTTACTTCTCAAAGTGGCTTCAGGACTGCCCTTGGTTAAATCTATGGAACAACAATTTTTGAATTCAGATACAACTCAAACTGTGCAGATTAAGTTACAGCAGGCATTTGACAATCTAATAGAGGGAGAATGATTTTTAACAAAAGAAGTCTATTTTCTTATTACTGAGATCTCACCAGGACCAAAAGAGCCGTTTAGATTTCATTTTATCGTCTAATTTTCTGGCTACAGGTTTCTTTAGGTTCAGAAGTAACTCAGACTGCTTCAGAGAGAGGATAGATATTTGCTCAGTTTCCTGTTTTTATATTATGCACAATAATAACGGAGGTCCACAAACTTGATCAGGCAGAATGATTTCCTGCAGTTTCATTCTTGTTTATGACCCTTCTTCCTAAAAAGGCTACACTTAGACTTTGTAGTTCTCTCAGGTTTCTTGGGTCTTTTCTAAAAAGGCTGACCCAGTGGCCAAAAATCCTTAAACCTTATCTAGCTGTTGCATTGACCTCAGATTTGTTCTCTTTCTCTCTCTTTTTTTTCTCCTCCCCCCAAATGATCGAACAGGACTGACTTCTCTTTATGGAGTTCTAGAGAATTTGGGCAGGGATAGACATCCCAGTTTAACTCTTCCCTCCACCCGAGTAGCCAACATTTTTACTCGGGTGGAATTACATTTCATGTGAAAATCAGGGGCACTGGCATATATAGTTTGAGAAGAATAAGGGAGATGAAGTACATCCCTTTCTTTTTTTTTAAAGATGTTATTTATTTATTTGTCAGAGAGAGCGCGAGAGAGTATGTGGGCGAGAGAGAGCCAGAGTAAGGGGAAGGGCAGCGGGAGAAGCAGGCTCCCGGTTGAAACAGATGCAGGACTCTATCCCAGGACCTTGGGATCAAGCTGAGCCAGAGGCTGCTTATCCCACTGAGCCAGCCAGGCGTCTCCATCCCTTTCTTTTGAAGACAGTGGAGGTCCTCATGTACTGATTATGCAGACACAGAGCTGAGGCCTGGCTTCAGCAGTGGCTGAGCCACTTCCTGTCTCAGAGAAGACTCCCTGCCCTGAGTCACTGCCCTTCTGTTGCCAGCTGCTTGTTTGCTCTGTGGTAAGACATTCTGTCCCCACCTCCCCACACGGGAGTTCTGGGGAATTGCCCCAGTTTTCAGCTCCGCTGAGGTGGCTTGTGACTAATCTCCTATCTCTTTAGTGTCATTTTAAAGGGACAAAAATAACCCCTATTTTTATTTTCTTATTTATTCATTTTTGGTCATTTCTCTTCTAGTCCTCTCCTTATTTATTTGAACACAAGCTAAATTAAGTCCAAAATCAGTAACTTGGTTTTGCCTATCATTTATTTAAGATTGGCCTTCTCTCCTGCTTCCCCGTTAAGATATTTTCTTTCCATGAGGGGAAAAACCATGCAGGAGGAAGATCTTATTTCCCATGATACAGTTTACTGTATTTTCCATTAAATGCTGGCAGTGATTGTCCAAAATAAGAACTTCAGTCCTAGGTATTCTATTTAGGATCTGTTTATTCCTAGTTTTACATACCATACTTCTGGAACGACAAGGATTGCCAATGCAACCCAGGTTGCCACACCTGATCTATTCTGCAATGGCAAGTGATTTAAAAAAAAACATGATTCCACTGTCTTTGTTCCTTTGTTTTATTTTACTATCATTTAAAACTGTTATAATTAAATATCTTCCACCTTTTAGAATTGTTATTTTACATTAGAGATCTTGGCATGCTTATTAGCAACTTAACCTCCCATAAGGTGGAGACACCCACAAGGAGGGGTTATGGAAGATGTGTCTCTGTGTACGTACTTAACTCCTATCACTAGCCTGGAGCCAACTGGATTAGAGAATTTTAAGCAGCCCAATTTTGTTTGAACATAAGGTGTGAAGGTGGGAATGGCAGGAGATGATGTAGGAGAGACAGTGTTAAAAAGCTTAAAGTTTGTAATTTTAGAGTTTGTCATCAGTCTGGAGAGGAGGCTGGGGATAATCTAATTTTAGGAAGTCTAAAATCTAAATTAGATCAATTTTCCTAAATTTAAGAGACTATATTTCAAAAAAAAATAAAAGCATAGGAACAGATTATAAGGCTCCTATTTAGCTCAAGAGGGTTTAAAACTCTAGAAATCTATGTCTCATTATATAATTCAAATGGCATCAGTAATCACATCAATATTGAGTAGATGCTCTATACTATGTAGCTATTGGTTTATTCTATGTGTGAGTGAGTGAATGGAGAGATATCAAAAAACTCCATATAATTCACAGTAAGTTGTTTGGTAATAACACATTTAAATTATAGTTTAAAAAAGATTTTATTTATTTATTTGACACATAGAGAGAAAACACAAGCAGGGGGAGTGGCAGGCTCTCTGTTGAGCAGAGAGCATGATGCAGGACTTTATCCCAGTACCCTGGGGTTAAAGGCAGACCTTAACTGACTGAGCCACCCAGGTGCTTACAATTTTGAATGTGAAATTATCTATGTTCACACACACATGCATGTATGTATATATATGTAGTGGAAATAAAAAGCGTATAACCATGGGCAACATCAGAGGGCAGCCATAGCCGAAAGGACAAAGTGAGATGACTTTTTATTTTATTTTTTTTTTAAAGATTTTATTTATTTGACAGAGAGAAACACAGCTAGAGAGGGAACACAAGCAGCGGGAGTGAGAGAGGGAGAAGCAGTCTTCCCGCCGAACAGGAATACTGATGTGGGACTTGATCCCGGGTCTCCAGGATCATGACCTGAGCCGAAGGCAGTCGCTTAACTAACTGAGCCACCCAGGCGCCCCAAGATGACTTTTTAAATACCAGATATCACAACTTGTTTCTTTCTTGTTCACTTCCCTCCCTCTCCCTTCTCTTCCCTCCTTTTCTTTTCCATTACTATGTCACAAAAAAGGAAGGAAGAAAATTGAGAGAGAAAGAAAGAAAAGGAAAAGGAAGAGACAGGAGAGGAACGGAAGGGAAGGGAAGGAAACCCACACCTTGTGGGTCCCAGCCAGGCCTTCCATGCCCCATGCATGTTTGCAGACTGGTCATTACTGCATAGTGCTAATGAAACATGATTGCAGTGCCACTATACATGGGTAAGCCCTAGTCATTTTTATGTAACCCATGTATCACGTGGAAAAACGGTATCTGTGACAGTAAAAATTTGCTCCTAGACCTGGCTGAGATGCATGTAACATACTTTGCTTAAAACAGTTATAGTGTGGGGCGCCTGGGTGGCTCAGTTGGTTAAGCGACTGCCTTCAGCTCAGGTCATGATCCCAGAGACCCGGGATCGAGTCCCACATTGAGTCCCACATCGGGTTCCCTGCTCGGCGGGAAGCCTGCTTCTCCCTCTCTCACTCCCCCTGCTTGTGTTCCCTCTCTGGCTGTGTTTCTCTCTGTCAAATAAATAAATAAAATCTTAAAAAAAAAAAAAAACAGTTATAGAAGGGTGCCTAGGTGGCTCAGTTGGTTAGGCAACTGCCTTTGGCTCAGGTCATGATCCCGGAGACCAGGGATTGAGCCCCACATCGGGCTCCCTACTTGGCAGGGAAGCCTGCTTCTCCCTCTCTCACTCCTCCTGCTTGTGTTCCCTCTAGCTGTGTTTCTCTCTGTCAAATAAATAAATAAAATCTTTAAAACAAAACAAAACAAAAAAAACAGTTATAGAAATCATAAAAGGTAATTATCTTGGAGTTTTAGGTGAACATAGTTTGAGTAAGAAGAGCAGCAACAGATCTAGGTTTTCTGGGGTCTGAAATGTATTTAGGTTTGGAGGAGGGTCTCACTTACAAAACAAAAGCTGACAAATTCTACATTTATATGGTCTCTCTCCCAAGGCCTGGGGATAGGTGTGTGCAAGCAAGCGGCCCTCAATCTTAAACTTAAGTCTGCCTTTGCTTCACTGGGGACTTTCTTTAGTGTGGTAGGACCTTACCCCGGACAATCACAAAACCACTGGCAACACTGAAGCACATGTCCTCTGCAGGACACAGAAAGTCATATTCTCTACCCATCTCAGCCACAGAATATGGAAAAATTATTTAAGTGACAATTTTCTCAGTTGTTCCAAATTGGTTACAAAACTAGTACCATTCTAGATGCATAGGAGAGAAGTTAATCTATGGCATGCAAGGGATGCTTTATTAAAGTATGGCCTGATTCTCATTTGGAATTAGTTGAGAAAGACTTTCCTAGCTTCACAGCTTCTGGTATTCTTTGCTGCAAATTTATCACTGTAAGTATAATATATATATGTCAGAGTGCTTACTTTTGCCACTTATTGAAGCCAATTTCTATAAAATTAAGTCATTGCTCTACACTACGGTTCCAGAAATAGGGTTAACTCAGAGAGGATACATATAAGCAGATATGATCTCCTGGTAACTAGAGCAGAGTAATAAATCATTAGGACCAAGAGGCAAAGATCAGATCATAAACAGGAAGTGAGGAAAAAAAACCATAGTAGTCAGGAAAGAGATATAGAGTGGAAACATAGAGGAAATGTTGGAATGCTGTCCTTAACAGTGCTCCTCACATGGCACATGAAAGACAGATGCAGAGCAGGGGTAAAATAAAGATTATACAACATTCAGGAGAGATAAGACGATAATTCCACAAATTTCTAAAATGGTAGATCCCAAGAAGGATTCTATTTGGATTGTTAAGGAATACTTCATGTCCTGCTAGTTCCCAGCATGGATTAACCTGAGAAGATCAATACACCCTAACCTCATCTCTCCAAATTCCACACCTACTGTTCATTACTAGCAATAAAATAGTGTGTTTGGGAGCTTCAAGGTGGGGGAGAGGACAAAAGAAGAGGGACATTGGCTACGGGGCTGGTATAACATAACACTGGGCAGTATATCAGGCAATGAAAAGGCTGTGGTAATAGGAGGTGGCAAGGCCAGGTGACTGAGGAAAGACGGAAAAAAAGAACATGCCAACTTTCAAAAATATTAGAAAAAGAGTTCAGGAATTGAAGACAGAATATGGTGCCAAGAATATGGACTCCCAGGTAATAATAGCGAGTGCAAACAGTTTGGGATTAAATAGAAGGAAAGGGAGAGGTGAGCGCTAATAGAGGAGGTGGGTCCTGAGTGGTTGACCCACAACACTGATTCTTAAAGTGTAGGGCCCAAATGAGTAACTCATGAGAATCCATTATAAATGCAGATTCTCAGGCCCTTCCCCTCACCTACTGAATCACAAACTCCTAGGTGGGATCCAACAACCCTGGTTTTAACAAGCCCAACAGGGGATTCCAGCACAAGGTCAAGTTTGAGAACCACTTCCCCTAGAACATCAGTTAGCATTTGCAGCTTGTTTAACTGGGAGTAGGAAGCTCAGTCTAACTCCAAGGGCCAGTTTCTGTCTTGATTGTCATATGTTAAAGGTTTTTATTTCAAAAAAGAAAAATCCACCCAATATGTTGCATTGTATTTAGATTTTAGGAATCAGTCACAAATCCTTATGTTAAAAAGATCTGCTACAGAAAAGAATGTGATTTTTTTTCTGACCAGTGAGAGTGACAATGAATGTTTTATAGTTCTGAAAATAAAATATTTCAAAAGAAAAAGCAGTGAACTTGCTGATTCATTTGCACCAACCGATTAAATTAATGAACCATCATCAATTTTTGCTCTGGCTGTTATATCATGACTTTAGGCAATTATTTTTTTTTAAAGATTTTATTTATTTATTTCAACAGAGAAAGAGATCACAAGTAGGCAGAGAGGCAGGCAGAGAGAGAGGAGGAAGCAGACTCCCTGCTGAGCAGAGAGCCCAACTCGGGCCTTGATCCCAGGACCCTGAGATCATGACCTGAGCCGAAAGCAGACTAACCCTCTGAGCCACCCAGGCACCCTAGGCAATTATTTACGACAATGGTTCACAAAACATTCAGTCTTACTTAAGTACAAATATTCCTATTGTGTATTTCACAATAGATAAAATCAGCTTCCACAGCACATCTTCTTTTTGGGGACAGGAGTTTGAAGAACAGAAAGTACACTATAAAACAAAATGCAATCTGATGTAGGACATTTATTCCTAACTTAGTAAAGCAATGAGCAAAAGGCAATTTACTCGATTTTAAAAAACCAAACCACACCAAATCAAAACCACCAGTTATTTGAACAGGAGAAGTTCAATATAACAAACTATAAGAATTATTTTGTTAGACAATTCTTTTGTTAGACAATACTATTACTAGACAATAAATAGACGGTGGTCAGCTACCAAAATGAGTAAGAGGAGTCTGGAAATGTCAGGTGTAAAAAAGCAGCTACAATCTGCAGGCTGTGAAAACACAGATAGTAAAGGAACTAATTACCAGGAGCCGGCTGTCCCCTATCCCAGGCTGAGAGTCTGACATCTTCAGAGAGGAAGTGGCTACCATAGCGATCACACAGCCTGCTGGTCACTGAGCGAGTTGCCACTTGAGTATAGGCAGTGGTCTGTAGAGAAGGGCGCACCATTGCTGGAAGTTATGAGTGGGCTGGAGCTGGTTTCTGGAGGTGATGCACCATTGCCAGAAAGTGTAGGCAGACCAGACCTGCTCAGACTTATGGTACGGAGATCATGGCCTTAGGGTATGCTGGAGCTCTCTGAACATCAGCTGCTAATCTGCTCTGGATAATATCTGAAGACAGGAATCTGGAAGGGAAGTGTGTTCCTGCTGCTGTTGCCTGGAGGGTCACACCAGTGTTGAGAGTTCAGCTGTAATATCACAAAGTAGGCAAAATAAAGGTGGATTTGGAGCTGAGAGACAATAAATTGAAAACTGCATAGCCCATCCTCTGGCTATTCAGCTTCCATATGCACTTTTCTGCATACATTGAGCCCTCTACTCAACAACAAAACAACTCAAGTTTTCTACCCAATGAGATGCATCTGTTGTTTGTAAACATGAGAAAGCTCTCGTGCTTTTCTCAAACTGGAAAGATGCACCATTGCAAGGGTTATTATTATTTACTGTATTGTAATTCAATCACAGTCCAACTGAATATTCTGTTATCTAAAGGCTCCTTCAAAAACACACATATAAAGTCATAAATGAGAGAGAGAAGAAAATCACTAATCTATGCATTTATGCAAAGAGAAGACATAAAAAGTTAGTGCAATCCTTGCTTTTGTAACTGGGCTTCTTTCTGCTACTGTCCTTTCTACATTTTGCTTGCTCTCAGGAAAGATACCACCTATGTGGGCTCTTTATCTGGTGAAATAATCCCAAACTTAATTCCGGAGGAGTCTGTATTCTCCTGTAAATAATTTTGGCATTCATTCATTCATTTATTCATTCATTTCTTTTTGGTTGCTGAGTTTTACATTAATTTCAAAACATGAAAGTACTTGGACAACTTGGAAAGTACTTGGACAATTTGGAAAAAGATAAAATAAGATCCATATCTAAATTCCAAGCAGATTAGAAATCTAAAGTGTAAATTTAAAAATCATATAAATACTACAAGAAAACAGGGGTGAATTCCTCTTTAACCTTGCTATAATTGAAAGCCTTTCTAATAAAACAATAAATTTGATTACGTAAAAATTTTTAAAAGTTTGCAGGATGAGGGGCGCCTGGGTGGCTCAGTTGGTTAAGCGACTGCCTTCGGCTCAGGTCATGATCCTGGAGACCTGGGATCGAGCCCCACATCGGGCTCTCTGCTCGGCGGGAAGTCTGCTTCTCCCTCTCTCACTCCCGCTGCTAGTGTTCCCTCTCTAGCTGTGTTTCTCTCTGTCAAATAAATAATTAAAATCTTAAAAAAAAAGTTTGCAGGATGAAACCATAAACAAATTTTGTCAAGAACTAACAAACTGAGAAATATCAGTGACATATAAGATGAGCAAAGGACTAATAATCCTAATGTACAGTGAATCTTAAAACTGAATGACAATAGCTAAAGCAGTGCTTACAAGGATATTTATGGCATTAACTATTTATATTAGAAAGGAAGAAAAGTCTCAAATCAATAATGTAATTTTCTAATTCAGGAATTAGCAAAAGAAAAGAAAAATAAACCCAAAGCAGGAAGAACTAAGAAAATAACAGACTAGAGCAGAAATCAATCAAATTGAAAACAGAAAAGTAGAGAAAGTCGATGACACAAAAAGGTTCTTGGAAAAGAATAAATAAAATTGATTAACTTATAGCGACACTGAGCAAAAGCACAAAAATACTAATATCAGGAATTCAAGAGAGGCTATCACTACAGATTCCACAGACAATAAAAGAATATTAATATGAATAACAATAAGATGAAAAGACCAAGCCTTGAAAACCATAAACTACCAAATCTTATCCAACCTGAATAATCCTATTACTATTCAACAAATTGAATTCATACCTTAAAATCTTCTGAAAAAAAAATATGCAGCACAGGTTGTTTTGTTAGAGAATTCTAGCAAACATTTACAGAAATAAAAATAATTCTATACATTCTCTTCCAGAAAATAGAAGCAAAAATAGAATAAATGGAAGTAAATAGAAAAATAGAATAGAGGACACTTCTCAACTTGTTTAAGAAGGTCAGAATTACTCTTGTACCAAACCCAAACAAAGATATTGGAAGAAAAGAAAACTCAGATTCGTACCCTCAAGAACATGGACACTAAAAACATCAGCAAAATATTGGCAAATAAGATCCAACAACATATAAAAACAATAATGCATCAAAACCAAGTGAGTTTATCCCAGGAATACAGGACTATTTGGTTCACCATGAGAATTCAATCGTCATCATTCACCATGCTAACAGCCTGAAGAAAAACACTACATGATCACTACCAATTAACGTAGAAAAAACATTTGACAAAATTCAACACCTATGTATGATAGTTTTTTTCTCAAAAAACTAAAATAGACAGGAACTTTCTCAACCTGATAAGTGGCATCTACGAAAAACCTATTGCTAACCTCTAAGTTGAACAGCCGCAATCCAATATCAAATTTATATATTTGAAATATATATAGATTTGCCATAGGCAAGATATCCATATTTTATAAAAATTGATATAAAGGCCTTCTGTGATGAGTGACTTGGGTCACTTGTTTGCATAAAACATAAAATAATCTTTCCCTTTTTCTATTTTCCTGAAATATATCATTATCTTCAGAAGATCCAAACATTATTTGGTTTAAAACAAAACAAAACAAAACAAAACAAAGCAGAGGCTGGTCTGAGTGCAGTGGCATTTACAATTAACTGATCACAGCCAGTTACAGAGTTCTTTGTTCCTTCTCCACTCCCACTGCTTCACTTGACTAGCCTTAAATAGAAAATTGATTAACTACATGAGAAAAACCAGAATTCCAAAGTATAGTTTGTTCTTTTTTTACCCTTTTCAAGACAAAAGTTTCTCATAAATGAAATGGCTTTCATCTTAATTACAACAACAAAAAAAGTAGTTCTGTTGAGATATCCCCAGGTTTTTCCTTCCTTATGTTATGCTTAAAGTAATTTTATAATTTAGGCATGATGTTGGAGAGGTGATATAATTACTTGTTTATGAAACACAACACATGATTTACTGTAATTACAAATTCCTGCTTCTGGGCGCCTGGGTGGCTCAGTCAGTCGAGCATCTGCCTTCGGCTCAGATCATGTTCTCAGGGTCCTGTGATAGAACTCTGCATCCCTGCTCCCTGCTCAGTGGGAAGCCTGCTTCTCCCTCACCCTCGACCTCTGCTTGGGCGATCTCTCTCTCTTTCAAATAAATAAATAAAATCTTAAAAAAAACAAAAACAGAAACAAAAAAACCCACAAAAACAAATTACTGCCTCTGTCATTGTTAAGAGTGTCCTTTATAAATGGGGTATCAATAAGAAGGTTCAGATTTGACTGAGTCATAGAATTCTGTATTTTATTTATACGGAGAGTTTGGGAAATGGAAGTTCAACTTTTTTCTCATCAGACTCATTAATACTTGTTTCTGCACAGACAAAATGTTATATAGCTTATAGCAACTATTAAACTGGAATGAGTATACATAATTTTCCATACAACTGGCTAGAAAAAGGATGATTCTATAATCTACAACTCTTATTTAAAAAATCATTCAAGTGCTTATTTTTGTTTTCTTTTAGGATACAAACTTGATGATCGAGTTAACACATTTAAGACTAATATGGAGGAGTGTTATGGGCTGAATGGTATTCCCCAAAATTCATATGATGAAGTCTTCTCTTTTTTTAAATGAAGGAGAGAGTGGGGAAGGGGTAGAGAGCAAGGGAGAGAGAGAATCTGAAACAGGCTCCATGCCCAGTGCAGGGCCAGATGAGGGGTCCGATCTCATGACCCTGATCTCATGGCCTGAGCCAAAATGAAGAGTCAGATGCTTACCGAACTGAGCCATCCAGGGGCCCCTATATTAACCTTCGGTACTTTAGAATGTGACTGTATTTGAGGATAGGGTATTTAAGGCAATAATTAAGGGGCGCCTGGGTGGCTCAGTTGGTTAAGCGACTGTTTTCGGCTCAGGTCACGATCGTGGAGACCTGGGATCGAGCCCCACATCGGGCTTCCTGCTCGGTGGGAAGCCTGCTTCTCCCTCTCTCAGTCCCTCTGCTTGTGTTCCCTCTCTAGCTGTGTTTCTCTCTGTCAAATAAATAAAAATCTTGAAAAAAAAAAAGGTTTAAAGAGGTAATTAAGATACTATATGGGTCTAATAAGACTGGTGTCCCTATAAGAAGAAGAGATCAGGACACAGCCACGCACAAGGGGAAAGACCATGTGAGGACACAGCAAGAAGACGAACATCTGCAAACCAAACAGGCCTCCAAAGAAACCAAACTTGCCGACTCCTTGGTCAGAAATGTGAGAAATAAATTTCTGTTGTGTAGGTTATCCAGTTTGTGCTATTTGGTTATGATAGTTCTCACAAGCAAATACAAGGAATTAAAAAAAATTTTTTTTCAGGGTGAGCTGCGTTCTAGGTACTGCAGGGAATACCAACATTTTAAGAAACAATTGTTTCATTCAAGAAATTTAAAACATTTAACTGGGCTGAAGATCATTGTAGTAGATCCTCTATTCTCTAATAAGCAGAATAATATATATGTATATTATCCTTTATATTCTTTAATAAACAGAAGAGAAAATTGAATGGTCTGTTCATGATCACTAAAATCTTACAGTATTTTTGGATTGTAATACAGAAATCCCCACAATAATTTGTAAATGTAGTTTAATTATGAAAAAATTATTAGTGAGTGGTGCCTGGCTGGCTCAGTCAGTTAAGCATCTGCCTTCGGCTCAGGTCATAGTCTCAGGGTCCTGGGATCGAGTCCCACATTGGGCTCCCTACTCAGCGGGGAGTCTGCTTCTCCCTCTGTCTCTGCATGCTTGTGCGCTCTCTCTCTGTCTCTCTGTAAAATATGCAAATAAATAAAATCTTAAAAAAAGAAAGAATTATTAATGAAAAACATTTCTTTCAGTTTGACCATGCTATTGCAAGAAGAAAAAATGGTAAAACTTATACTACATTTAATGGAGAATGTTCTCATGATCTCCAAACAGGTGCTCATTAATGACTAAGCACCCACTGAATGATCCTAATTTGAGGCCAGGGGGCTGATCCCTAGAGCTGAGTAGAGAACAGGGTTCACATACCAGAAGACCTAGAATTCAAATCATGGTATCCAGGACTTTACTATTCTGACAAAACAGGAGCAGCTCTTGTATTAGTGATTGTTCTTAGGAGTAATTACAGAGAATTTCTCTCTAGTAAAAAGTTAAAAAATCTGTACAACTGTTTTTTCTAGTTAAAGAAAAAAAACTTCGGTTATTAGTTAAAAGAAGGTATGCTGATAAAAGAGTTTTGTCTGTTCTCTGTGGCTGGGTACAAGCTGTATAATCTGTTCCAACCTACTCATCTACATTACTCATCTCTATCACTGAATAATTGAAAGTTAGTTTCACATTTGGGCACTTACTGCATCATCTTCTCATACATTCTTAATACTGTATTGCTGATAAGTTGATAATGTACCCCCTTATATTGGAAATAAATAATTAATGGTGCCAAACTCTGGGAATATGAGCTTTCTTTTCCTCCCTAAATATTGAGTTTATTACTTGGATCATTGGGACCAGTGGTTAAGGTTAGCACATCCTCTGCTGAACATTGAATAAGCATCTTCATTTGGGAAGTTCCTTCTGCAAATGAGCCAATTAATTTTGTCAGAAAAGACAGACAGAAGCAAGTTTGGTTCATAGTCCTTGCTAAGAAATATTTGCAACACATGGTACTTGCTGAAAACTATATGAAACATTCTTAGGCTTTGTCTGTAACTTTTACGATGAACACTGAACAAATTAACTCCATTCATTCATTCATTCATTCATTCCCTTAGTCCACAAAGATTTGTTGAATCTTTGATTATATCTTATATCAGTTCCTAAAACCAGAGCCTGAGATGAGGATTCTTGTTGAAATGATTAGCTGAGGAAGTGATCTCAAGAGAAGATGGGTGAGAGAGGCAAGATGGTATAGAGGAAAATGTTGGCAGGGATGTAATCTCTTCAAGACATTAGCTTCAGTCTAAGTCCCCAGGAAATTCTCATCCCATCCTGAGTGAATGGGACCAACTTTTGTGCCCCATGTTAGTCAGTTATCACATGGGAGCTAAAGCCCTCACATCTCCTGTTTTGCTGAAAGGAAGAGAGCAATTCTCCTGAGATGGGGACAGCTGTGAATCACTAACAACAGGAGACTGGGGGTAGACAAACCAGCCAGATCAAGGGAAGGTGGCCACCAACACAGTCCAGTAGATGACTGTGTCAGAAATGGTCATGACTTACTACATTTTTAGAGGTAGAATGTACTTCAGAGATTAGATAGAGGGACCCCCTGGGGGGCGCTGTCAGTTAAATATCCGACTCTTGATTTGGGCTCAGGTCATGATCTCAGGGTCATGAGATCAAACCTGCACTGGGCTCTGTGATGGGTGTGGAAACTGTTTAAGATTCTTTCTCTCCCTCTCCCTCTCCCCCTCCCTACTGCTTGCTCTCTCTCTCTCTCTCTCTCTCTCTCTCTCTCTCTCTCTAAAAGACAAACAAACAAAAAACCAAATAAAAAACAGCATTCATTTTCTACATAAGCAGCACTGAGGCTCAGAGACATAGCCTTAAGAATGTCTAATTTGGGGGCGCCTGGGTGGCTCAGTTGGTTAAGCAACTGCCTTTGGCTCAGGTCATGATCCCAGAGACCCGGGATCGAGCCCGCATTGGGCTCCCTGCTCGGCAGGAAGCCTGCTTCTCCCTCTCTCATTCCCCCTGCTTGTATTCCCTCTCTCGCTGTGTTTCTCTCTGTCAAATGAAAAAAAAGAATATCTAATTTGGCACAATCCACAATGTGGATTACAGCACACACATAACTTCCAGCAGGATAATTTTATTATATCCAAATTCCTAATTCCAGAAATGTTTCTTTTGATTAGTATATAGGTTACAGAAACCTTATCTCTAATATTTTTCTTTCAGAGCACTAAAGGGCCTGAAACATATTTTTGAGGCTAAATGAGTTTTATAATAGGAAAGAATTAATTGCTCAGGAACAAGTAACTGGACTTCTCCCACTTGTAATGAATTTAAGAAGAATTCAATATCCAAATTTAGATGATAATAAAAAAGGCAACCCCACACCAGAGATAATAAAAAAAATAGATCAATTTATTCCTCTGACAAATGATGAGGCATAAATATCCCAAGCTGCAATAATGCCTAGTAATGAAAGAGCAGAGAGAGATGTCTTGTCATTGGATTTTTTATTAACAGCACTAAGTATTTTGACCATGTTTTATGAGAAAGATCTTGAGAGAAACTGAGAGTTCGAACTCTGTTTTCAAGTCTTTAGACTTGACGTGGACAAAACCCAGGAATTCGACATTTCTCTTAAAACATTCTTGCTTTAAGATGTATTTACATTGTATTTAGGACAAATAACCAAAATGTGAGGATTATGAAGTCTGTTCCTCTACCTATTTATATCAGGAGTCCTTAACCTGAAGTCTTTGTGTGCCCAAAATGTCCATGGATAGAATTCAGAGGGTGCTTGACCTCGATGGGTAAAAAAATTTACATCTTTATTTTCAGTAAGATTTAACTGAAGTTTAGAAAGTCCTTCAAGTACGAATGTTGGCAAAAATCTTGGTCCCTGTGACTTGGTCACCGCTAGAACTCACAGATGCTTTTAAACCACAGTGAAGTTGTTATAGATGCCTTAAAATATCATTTGTGCTAATCACTCCTCAAACGTACTGCAGTGTGTGCTCTTAGCCTCCCTGTGTGGAGCTGGCCAAGTGCGGTGTAATTCTAGCCCTTCGACTGGTGAAGCTATAGAATCTCATAATAGAAATTTAACTCCAACAGCTTCCAAGAACTTTGGTATTCCTTGAGGGAACCTATCCATTTCTTGTGAAGCAAGCCATGGAAACTTTATTTAAATTTATGAGGATACATTTTTTGGTGATCCAGATTGTCAACACCTGTAACCAAACAAACCCCCCAAACACTGGACATCAGTGGGATACCTTACATGACAAATGCATTGCCCTGTCAAAGGTGATTGTTCTTATTCTTATTCAGTAACAACGGCCTTCACACGGGTAAGTGTTCTAAAAATAAAACTTGACTATATTTGAAATCTGTTGTTATGTAGTGTATTTTAAAAAGCTCATATATTGGGGCACCTGGGTGGCTCAGAGGGATAAGCATCTGCCTTTGGCTCAGTTCATGATCTCAGAGTCCTGTGATCAAGTCCCACATCAGGCTCTCTGCTTAGCAGGGAGCCTGATTCCCCCTCTTTCTCTGCCTGCCTCTCTGCTTATTTGTGATCTCTCTCTGTCAAATAAATAAAATTTTTAAAAAGTTCATATGTTGTTACATTACAAAAATAATGTTTTATAATGTTTTCAGTTGAATTACTTATTTTTGGTAATCCTATATATTTCATGTATTCAAAACGTTATTTGTAGTAGGAATTTGTAGACTTTATCAGATGCTAAAAGGGCCCATGATATAAAAAAAAGTTAAGAACCCTGGAATTAGGAGGTTTTTATTACTTATGTAAATCATGACACTAATCAGTTTCACTGGCCTTAGTTTCTGTGTTTTGACTCAAATTAATTATTTCCTTAACTCATATTATCTCCGATTTTTATACCTTTAGTGAGATTTTTATACCTCTAGAGAGTGAGATTTTGTACCTTTACTTTATGTATTATAAAATGTGCTCATTTCAGGTATATAATTCAGCAATTCAATTAGTAATCTTATTTTTTAAAGATTTATTTATTTAAGAAAGAGAGAGAGAAAGAGAACATAAGCAGGAGGGGCAGAGGAAGAAGGAGAGAGAATCTAAAGCAGACTCCTTACATGGGGCTTAATCTCATGATTATGAGATCATGACCTGAGCCAAAACCAAAAGCTGGACACTTAACTAATTATGCCACCAAGGCACTCCTCACTTAGTAATATTACTGAGTGGTGCAACCATCACCAAAAGTCAGTTTTAGAACACTTACAACCTCCAATAAAACACAGTCTTTAGTTCATTATTGGGTATATTAAAATTGTATCCTATTCCCATCACTGATTATCATGTTTTTTATATTATAGGAATTCCTCTATAGTAAAGTCCAATGATTATGCTAACAGCATGGTGTGAGTGGTGTGCATTTTCAAAAGAAGTTTAATTTTAAAATATTCAATTTGATTGATTCAGGTAGTAGTCATCAATGGTTGCTCAAACTGGTGTGTACATGTTTGAGGAGTAACAGCATGGTTACACAATCTCAGAGTGTCTTTCCAAAGGTCATCTACTAATTATAAGAGGTAACATAATAATGTTATGGTGGAGAAACATGACAGATACCACCTTAGCCAAATGATCAAGATTAAGCACAAATAGTGAGACAAGTCAACAACATATGCCTCCTAATGTGATGCACTGAGAAAACACAATCCTTTCTGTGATATTCCTGTAAAACTTGAATCTAATAATGAGAAATCAGACAAAACCTAATTTGAAGGATCCTCTACAAAATAATTTTCCTGCACTCTTCAAAGGCGCCAACCTCATGAAATGCAAAAAAAGAAAGTCTCGGAAGGAAAGTAAAGAGTTATGACAACTGAATGTAATGCATGATCCTAAATTTCTTTTTCTGTAATTGCCTTTACTGGTCTATTAGTAAAATCTGAGTAAAGGCTGTATAGTATACAATAGCCTCATATCAGCAGCAATTTCCCCATTTTGAAAATTGTGCTATCCTTACGTAAGAAAATATTCCTGATTTTAGAAAATGCACACTGAAATGCATAGCAGGAAAGAAGTATCGTAGCTGAACTTAGTCTTAAATGATTCAGTGTGCATGTATGTGTGCGCCCACTCACGGGTAGAGAGAGAGAATGAAGGAGAAGATTGTGAGACAAGACAAATTAACATTTGCAGAATCTGGGTAGAGGTTATTCTGGAATTCTTTGAGCTGTTTTTGAAACTTTTCTGTAAGGATGACATTATGTTAAAAGAAAACAAAATAAAGACAGCCCTCAGTGTAATCACTGTCATACCAAATGCGGAAAGTTCTGATACCTCAGTTTACACTGCTATTGGTTGTATTTAGCTGCTGGCAAATTTTCTCCATAGATTTTTTTTTGGCTGTGCCCCATTTGCTTCTTTCATTTGAGTATTTGTGCTCTCTTCTTTCTTTATTATTTCTTTAGGGTAGATGTTGCTGAGTTTCAAACGTATGGCCATTTTCATTTTCTGCCATTCACCTAAATGTCAGAAAGGACCAACCATTGTGGTAAACTAAAATAAGCTATAAAAATGTGGAGCACAATGAGTCATATATTTTGGGAGTCTGCAACTTTGGTTAGCTACCAACTCAATTCATGACCTTGGAAAAAAGCACATCACTGCTTTGAACCCTATTCTCCCCATAATCTTTTTCAAAACAGAGCACTGAAAGGATTAAGTTATGATTATGCATCATGTTGAATCTCTTTGGTTTAGCTCTCAAAAGAGTTACCACAAATAAATATCCTTATAAATAGCAAACTTATGAAATTATTCTTCTTGGTATTTTGGTAGTTGTTTTAGAACTATAAAAGATTTTCATAAGGCTCAAATTATTACTAGCACTGGCTGGGAGTAGACTTTCTTCTACCTGTGGACATTATATTATTGAATAATATCGATGAGAATGGGAATCATGCCAGGGATTCATAGATCACCAGTATTTTGCCTTTTTTGTCTTTTTATTTCTAGGCTGAAAGTACCCAATTTTTTTTTCTTCCAGGTTTTTACCCACTCTACCAGGCCTGTTATTTTGCCTGCCTGGCGTCCATTCCCCCTTTTTCTAGATTGAGTTTAATTTGGAGATAAATCTGCCTTAACTAGGTTCATATGGTCTAACTGGGACTAGCAGAGGTGGATGAGGCCCATGGCACAGATCAGCACATGCCTGTCTACAACGATTGTAGGAATAGACAATCAGATCACTGTCTACAGCGACTGCAGAAATACATGCATGATACTAAGAACCATGAGTTCCTTTTAATGATTCTTTCTAAAATGAAGAAACAGGTGATCTCTTTCCACTGAGATTGCTAAACTGGGAGAATGTAAGCCCTTTAATGCTAGTAGTTATCTTGCCACCAGGAGGGGAAAATATGGCTAAGCCTGTTTTCAATCCAAATAGAAGCACAGGTGAGAGATAAAGGATCTAATTTCTTAATGCTTATTTGAGTGCCTAGATTGGGCATGCCTGAAGTTCCCTAATGGGGGTCAATATATTCCCTGGTTTTTGTTGTCACTGTTGTTTGGCTTAAGTTGATTGGGAGGGGTCCAACAAAATCATTTGGTACATGTGGTGGAGACAGCTGGTAGCTTATTCAACATCCATTTTTTCCTTTATCCTTAGTAACATAATCTCAATTTTATTTAAGGTGCCAAATGTCCCAGCTTTAAAAAAGTACTTTCTAACCTCCTTTGTAGATAGGTATGACTATGTAATTAAGTACTAGTCAAAATATATAGGTGAAAGTTATAGGCTGGGGTTTGTTAAAAGGCTTTTATTAACAGAAGGCTTGGATGAGTCCTTTCATTCCTTGCCCTTCTATCTATTCCTGCCTAAAATGGACATATGATGGTTGCAATTCCTGTTGACATCTTGTCACCTTGAGGATGGAAGCTATGTGTTAAGAAAAGTACTGTCCAACTATAGAGAGATCTGGATTCCTCTTGTCTTTGTGGAACTCTATGCCAGTGTGGAGAGCCCACATTTGAACTTCTTTTATGTGAAACAATAAACTCAGGTGTGTAAGCCATAGCAGACAGGTTTCTGTTGTTAGTAGCTGATAAAATGCCTATGCAATATGATACATCTGCAGACAAATACCAGTGGGACCTCATGGTATTTGTAATGCTTGGATTTATTTTTTGTGAATGGAAACTGAGGAGACACAAAACAAGAATGTTTTTGCTTCGAGTTATCATTAATTTACCTGATTAAAGAATTTTAGGTGACAAGCAATAATTCTGGTTGCTACTACCTCAATCCTTTTTCTGATCATCTCTACACAATAAAGAAAATTCTAGATGGGTCAAATGTGGCAGTTCAGAGTCACACAAGCTTGTAGATGTTCCTAATTTTTTTTCCTTCTCTATTCTTGGGATCATTATTTCATTTGAAGTCATCCTCAGTTTGCTACTTGGATTTCTTACATCCAAACTTTGTTACTAAACCCAATTCTCTATACTGGCATTAGAGTGATCATTAAAATATATATGGCAATTTAAAAAATTCTTTAGAGAACAACTAAATGAACTGGAGAGTGACCAAAATCAGGCAAAAGCTGGAGGGAGGTCAACACTTGAATGAAAAGGCAACAGGTAAGGATATTTATATTTGATTTCAACCCCGAGGGCAGGCCCCAGCTAAGGAGCTAAAATTTGAAGAGAAACCCACAGCCATTCTGGTTTCAAGAAATAAGAAATAAAACTTAGAGTTTGGGGTGACCACTATAGCCAGAAAGAAAAAGGGAAAATATACAAGAGAGGTCCAGAGAGGAAAGTTCCAAATACTCCGCTCAAATTTTAGTTAAAGACTGAATTCTACTTGCTCAGGGCAGATTTAAAGTAACTCAGAGAAGTTAAAAGATCTGAACAGAGAGTTCAGCTGCTGCCTTCCGTAGGTAAGACAGTGTCAGTCCAGTGATGTTAATCACCTTTAAACAAGAACAAAACGAAATACTACTCTCAGCCACCTAAGAATAGAAAGAGAACTTTGTCAATTTCATAAAGAAATAAAACTGTCTTCATTCATTGATGACATGATTGTCTATGTAGAAAACACCCAAAATTGACCCCCAAAACCCCCTCCTGGAACTAATAAGCAATTATAGAAAGGTTGCAGGCTACAAAGTCGATATAAAAATCAATTGCTTTCCTACACACCAGCAAACAATAACTGGAATTTGAAATTATAAACACACTTACCACATTAAATCAGCAGCCCTTCCAGTGAAATACTATAAAGTTTAATGAAATATGTACAAGAGCTATATGAAGAAAACTCCAAACTCTGAGAAAGATATAAAGACAAACTCAATGAAAGATATTCAATGTTCATAGATGGGAAGACTCAATGTCATCAAGATGTCAGTTCTTAACAAATTGATCTATAAATACAGTATAATAAGAAACAAAATTCCAGCAAGTTATTTTATGGATTCTAGCGTTTATATGAGAAAAAGTCCTAGAATAACCAACTCAACCTTGAAGGAAAAGAACAAAGTTGAAGAACTGATGCTACCTGACGTCAAGATTTACTATAAAACTACCGTAATCAAGACAGTGTGGTAGGTAAAGAATAGACAGACCAATAGAACAGAAGAAAGTCCCGAAATAGACTAGTCAACTGGTTTTTCTTTTTTTAAAATTGAACTGTGACTGACATATACGTTTTAGGTGTATGACACAATGATTCAATATTTGTATATAATGTTGAATGATCACTACAGTAAGCCTACCCAAATCTGTCATCATACAGTTATAAAACTTGTTTTTCCTTTGATGAGAATTTAAAGATCCACTTTCTTAGCCACTCTCAAAAATCCAATACAATATTAACTATATTCACCATTCTGTACATTATATCCCATGACTAATTTATTTTATAACTGGAAGTTTGTACATTTTGACCCAGTTCACCCATGGTGCTCCCCTCCATGTTCTCTGGCAACCACCAATATGTTCTATGAGCATCTTTTCTTTTTTAAAACTCCATAAATAAGTGAGAGTATATGGTTTTTATCTTTCTCTGTCTGACTAATTTCACTTAGCATAATGCCCTCAAGTTCCAGCCATGTTGTTGCAAATGGCAAGATTTTATTCTTTTTTATGGCTGAATAATATTCCATTTTATGTATATGTGTGTGTGTATATTTTTAAAATGTATTCATCCGTCAGTGGACGCTTAGACTGTTTCCATGTCTTGGCTATTGCATACAATGCTGCCATAAACACGGGGTTGCATATCTATTCAAATTAATGTTTTCATTTTCTTTGAATAAATACCCAGAAGTGTAATTGCAGCATCAAAGGGAAGTTCTAATTTTACTCTTTGAAGAAACCTCCATTCTGTTTTCCAAAGTGGCTGCAACAATTTACATTCCCACCAAGTGTGCACAAAGTTCCCTTTTAACCACATCCTCATCAATACTTGTTACTTCTTATCTTTTTGATAATAGACGTTCTAACAGATGTGAAGTAATATCTCATTGTGATTTTGATTTACATTTCTCTAATTATTTGTGATGTTAAACATCTTTTCATGCGTCTGTTGGCTATCTGTATGTCTTCTTTGGAAAAATGTCTATTCAGATCCTCTGTTCGTTTTTTGTTTTTTCTTTTTTAAAAGATTTTATTTATTTGACAGAAACACAGCTAGAGAGGGAACACAAGCAGGGGGAGTGAGAAAGGGAGAAGCAGGCTTCCTGGGGAGCAGGGAGCCCAATGTGGGACTTAATCCTGGAACTCCAGGATCATGACCTGAGCTGAAGGCAGATGCCCAACAACTGAGTCACCCAGGCACCCCTCTCTGCCCATTTTTAATGAGATTTTTGGTATTTTTGCTATTGAACTCTCTAAGTTTCTTATGTATTTTGATAATCAACCCCATATCAGATAATGATTTGCAAATATTTTCTCCATTCCATAGGTTGCCTTTTCATTTTGTTGATCATTCCTTTTGCTAACAAGAGTTTCTTAGCTGATGTAGTCTCAGTTATTGATTTTTGCTTTTGTTGGTTTTGCTTTTGGTGTCGTGTCCAAAAAATCCTTCCCAAGACCAGTGTCAAGGAATTTTTCCCTATGTTTCCTTTTTTAAAAAAAATTTATAATTTATTTATTTGAGAGAGAGAGAGAGAGAGTGAGAGAGTGAGCAAGTGAGCATGAGAGGGAAGAAGGTCAGAGGGAGAAGCAGACACCCTGTGGAGCTGGGAGCCTGATGTGGGACTCGATCTCAGGACTCCGGGTTCATGACCTGAGCTGATGGCAGTTGCCCAACCAACTGAGCCACCCACTTCCCTCCTTATGTTTTCTTTTAGGGATTTTACAGTTTTGGGGTTTATTGTTGAAGTCTTTAATCTATTTCAGGTTAGTTTTTGTGAGTGGTTTAAGATAGAGGTCTAAAAAACTCACTTAAACCTCACAAAACAAAACATAGGGGTCCAATTCCATTTATTGTTTTACATGTGAATATTCAGTTTTCTTAACACCATTTATTCAGCAGACTATCATTTTCTCATTGATTCTTGGTTCCCCTGTCAAATATTAGTTGACCATATATGTATCAGTTTATTCGTGGGTTCTTAATTCTGTTCTATTGGTCTATATATCTGATTTTATGTTGGTACCATACTGTTTTGATTACTATAACTTTGTGAGATAGCTTGAAATCAGGAAGTGTGATGCCACCAGATTCATTTTTTTCTCAAGATTGTTTTAGCTATTTAGGGTCTTTTGTGATTCTATACAAATTTAGGCTTATTTTTTCTATTTCTGTGAAAAATGCCATTGGAATTTTGGTAAGGATTGTACTGAATCTATAGATGGTTTAGGGTAGTATGGACATTTTAACAATATTAACTCTTCAATCCATAAAATTGGGATATCCTTCCATTTATTTGTGTCTTCTTCAATTTTTTCATCAAAGTCTTATAGTTTTCAGTGTATAGATCTTTATCTTCCTTGGTTAAATTTATTCCTAAGTATTTTGTTATTTTTGGTGCTATTGTAAATGGGACTGTTCTCTTTCTTTCTTTTTCAGATAGTTTGTTGTTAGTGTATAGACATATAATGAGTTTCTTTTTCAGATAGTTTGTTGTTAGTGTATAGAAACGTAATATATAGAAATGTTAGTGTATAGAAATGCATCTCAACTTTTTTATCCTGCAACTTTACTGAGTTCATTTATTTGTTGTCATATTTTTTTTTGGTGAAATCATTAGAATGTTATATTATATTGGTAGTCTTGGGATATTTTGGTTCCCATTTGGAAAAATGAAGTTGGGTTCATAAGTCACATTGTACTTCAGAATAAAGTTCAAATCTAAAAAGAAATGAAAAGAACTCAAAAAGTACTAGAAGAAAATATGGGAGAATTCTTTATAACCTGGGAGTGGGGATAGATTTTCTATGACTCGAAATCTTAAAGGCCATAAACAAGATTGATAAATTTGATTACATAGATATGAAAATTTCTGCATGCTAAATACATACCATAAATCAAAAGACAGTGCATAGACAAAGGGCTAGTCACCCTAATAAGGAGAGACTGCAATTTAATAAGGATCAACAACCCAACAGAAAAATGAGCAAATGATTATGAACAGTAAGTTTATGAAAAAGAAATAAAAATGGCTTTGTCACTGATGTTCAATTAACTCACTCATAGTGAGAGAAATGTACGTTATACCTAGATACTTGTCACCTATCAGACTCATAAAATTCAGAAGTTTGATGAAACAGCTACACTGTTCCTGAAGGAATACAATTGATAAAACCTTCACATATGGTAATTTGACAATAGCCATTACTATTATAAACTCATATGTCTTTTTACCTAGCATTCCCACTTTTGGGGACTATATCCTTTAGATATACTCTTTACATATATAACATGGCACATGTATATAAGGTCATTATTAAAGAATTATTTGTAAGAGAAAAAAATCAGAAACAACTCAAAAGTTCCTCAAATGGGAACATGTAAATAAATTGTGATATATCCTTAAAATGCACTTGTTATCCACTATAAAAATGTTAAAAAAAACAAGTAAGTTCTTTATAATAGACTTATGTAAAGATTTCCAAGATATATTAGTGATAAAACTAAGGTACAGAATAGGGTATATGATATACTACTTATTGCAGAGGAAAACATGAATTATATATGAATATAATATTCATATATGTCTGTGTATTCATAAATAAATCCTGGAAGGATACTTAAGAAAATAATAATGAATGGCTATTTATGTATGTGGAGGGGCTGAGAACTGAGTGAATGGGCATGTGTTTATGTTTTATTACATAGACAAGAATTAAACTTAAAATGTGTAATATTTTACTTATCACATTTAACGTTTACAACCAGAAAGTTTTCATTATAATTTGGTCCACCTTCCAGAACCAATAACCTTGGGAAAAAAAATTTGGAAGCACAGGCTATTGGAAAAAATAAATGGAAAGAATGAAATTTCAACTGCCTCTTATTTTATTCTAAATAAAATATTTTATTCTAAATAAAATAAGCAATATCACTATCTTATTTGTGAATATTTTTTTTTCTTAAAGATTTTATTTATTTATTTGACAGAGAGAAACACAGCGAGAGAGGGAACACAAGCAGGGGGACTGAGAGAGGGAGAAGCAGGCTTCCCGCGGAGCAGGAAGCCCGATGCAGCACTCGAACCCGGATCCCCGGGATCATGACCTGGGCTGAAAGCAGTCACTTAACCAACTGAGCCACCCAGGCGCCCCTTGTGAATACTTCTTTTAACTGAAGGATTTTTTACTAATATATTTTATTATTTAAATAACTACATATTTTTCAGGATCCAGCATCTTTTATTTATTTTTATTTTTTAATTTTTTATCACATTGCTTTAGTCACCATATGGTACATCATTAGTTTTTGATGCAGTGTTCCAAGATTTATTGTTTATGTATAACAACCAGTGCTCTGTGCAATATGTGCTCTCCTTATTACCCACCACCAGGCCAACCCATAAAACCCTCAGTTTGTGGGGGAACGTAGAGGGGGAAACGAACCGTGAGAGACTGTGGATTCTGAGAAACAAACAGAAAATCCCGCACCTTTTAAAAGAAAATAATTTTCATTAGTAAGTTAAAAAACAAAGCAAAAAATGTTTGAGCTCCCTCTGCCGGCTCTGTAGTAGCATATCAGTGTGGATTTTGGTTTTGTTTTTTTTTTTAGAAACAAACTGGCACATGGTTAATGCCATTAATTCATTTGCCAATATTAAAAAGAGTAGTTTTAAACTGTGTGTTTTCCATAATCTTATACATGTTAAGTTCTGCTGATATATTACTAATATTAGCAAATAAGATGAACATTCAATATAAGTACTAAAGTTTTATTTAGTATGTGCCTGTTCCATTTAATACATCCCTAAATATGGTACCCCGTAAGTGGGTTGTATAGAAAAAAATTTCTACATGCATAATATGTACAGGGTTATTTTAGCTTTTTAATTTATTGTGGCTTTCAAATTTCAGTAATCATAAATGTCACTGTTGTGTTAGTATATTCATATTTAATTGATTAAAATATATGCATATTTTGAAGCTAGGAAGAATGTAAAATGTTTACAGAGTTAAGCAATAATTCACATGACAATTCTGAGTATCTATAGTGTTTTGTCACGACAGCACAATCTGTGATGTGCTTTGCAAAATTACAAGTTACTTCTTCCTTTTATGATTTATATTTTTATCTTCCAGATCATTGATTAGTGTCTCAGTGGTGAGGATCTGATCCTTCTCTTTTTTTTTCTTTTTAAAGATTTTATTTATTTGACAGAGAGAAACACAGCCAGAGAGGGAACACAAGCAGGGGGAGTGAGAGAGAGAGAAGCAGGCTTCCCGCTGAGCAGGGAGCCTGATGTGGGCCTCAATCCCGGGTCTCTGGGATCATGACCTGAGCCGAAGGCAGTCGCTTAACCAACTGAGCCACCCAGACACCCCGATCCTTCTCTTTATCCACTAAATTCTTTAGTTTTTTTTGTGTGTGTGTTGAACTTAAGTCTTTCTAAGGATGCCTTGAAAAAAAACTAATTCAGATTTTCACCTCTCTCTCTCTCTTTTTTTTTTATCATTTCCATTTTCCTCTTGTTCTGCCTGCTATTACTCTCTCAAACTACCGGTGCTTCTTGTTTCATGTGTTTAATTCTCGCTGTTGAAATATTGGGAATTCCCCAGGTGGCGGAAGGTAAAGGTGTTTCCAGTCAGTGGTGTGCTGGAGTCCCCTGTTAGCAGCCTGAAAGAAATTTACAAGAATTTTGCAAACTGGTTGTTTGGACAAGTTTTATCTAAGATTACCTCAACTATATTTGAAAAGGCAACAAACACCAAAACTTATTACTTCCCAATTATTCTACTCTACTTTATTTTATTATTATTTGTGCCCTCAGGTTATTTACACCTATTGTATCTGCATGGTGGAAACAGCATACAAACATGTGTTACTGTGAATCTCATTCTAGTGATATCATGTTGATAACCTGAAATTGGCTAGTTTGGAAGCATTTATACCATGGAAATTGGCAATTGCCACAGAGCTGAACTTGATTTATTGTTTGTTGGTTATTTAGACATAAAAAAAGTGATACAGAAAATGTTACAGATATAAGCACTTGGTAAAAATCAGCTAAAATATTTTGTCAGAACTAATTTGTTGTAGGGAATTTGTAATAAAGAGTATTGTATATTTTATTATTTAAGTTGTGTGCTACATATCCTTTGTATCAGTAAAACTTAGGTACATACATATGTATCCACATATTTTATTTTCTGGAAAGCCAGTTGCTAAATATTAACCAGCATAGCCCCAGTCTCTATCCCCAAAGGTAGTACAAACAGGTAAGCAGTCAGTTCTCTGCTGATGCTCCTGGAGGAATCACTGTTGTACTACTCACACAGCCTCATCGGTAATGCTGTGGTTTTAAAATATGTCCACAAATTCTTTTATGCACCTCCTTTCTAAAGATGAGGACTAATTCTACCCCCACCCCCCGAATATGGGCTGTATGGTAACTCTAAAGAATAGAAGGTGATAGAAGTGATGATGTTAGATTTCCCAGTGATGCATGCAAACTGGGGGTAGTGGGTGAAGGGGTGGTTTCTGATACCAAAAGGGGCAGAGATGGATGAAGTGCCACGTTCTCTCCTCTTGGCCCCAGCACTCCCCTTTAACTCCCGACTACTTATTCTCCAAACATTTGACCACCTGCTCTGTTTGGGATGCTCTGGAATTCCACAAGCTAAAAGGTCTCAGACTCCTGAGGCCATTGGCAGAACAGGCTCTGAAATCAGGCAAACTGGTGTGAAATGTTGGCTCTCCCACCTCTCACTGTGCAGTGTGCCAAAACCCCTTGAGTCCTTTCTCTCAGCCTCAGTCTCTTCATCTCTACACTGGGGACATGAATAGTATCTACCCTATGGGATTCATGTGATGACTAAATGCATGTTAACTCCTAGAACTCCATAAACAAAATATGTTATTCAGGACCCTGGACTGATGGAAAATGATGACATATTTTTTTCTTTAGTTTACAAGGACAAGGACAATCAAATGCACCTTACACTCTACAAAACAATTGCCTTAAAAATATCTCTAAACAGCATTTCTTCCCTAAAGGTCTTTTCGCTTAATACATTCCTGGAACTTTTCTTCTGAAGTTGCCTCTAGCATGAGTATCTTTAGTGGTGACAAATCTCTTTCCTTTGAGGATGCTTTAGGACCAGAATGGCCAAACAGAGACAAGTGCAGTATTAAGAGGGGCATCCTTTTGGTTAAATGTTTGGGGCAACTGTGAAGTTCTAATCTGGTCCCAGTGCATGTGTTCAGCTCTTTCAGCTGCCACAACTTCCCATCCAAGGCACTCAGAATTCCTCAAATATCATCATTTCCTGAATAAGCAGAGCCTTTCCCTGCTCTCAGGACTCTGGATGACTACTCCCCCTGAACAGAATGGCACAGCTTTATCTTGCTGATCCATCCAGAAATATCCTACTTAACTGCCATGCTCCAGCTCAATTCAACCCCTTGTAAAGCTTCATCTCTGTCAATGGGGCACATCAATACAGTGAGAGCCCAAGAATAGGGCTCAAGGGAAGCAGCAGACAAGGCAGTGGACCATGGAGCCAAGTGGTGCAGGTAGGAATCCTGCCACTACAATGCAGTCACAAGCTCTATGATCTTAGATGAGTTATTTATTTCCCCATGAATTACTTACCTCAACAGTGATATAAGATAAAGAGTGGTAACTGGGTATTTACCCCAAAGATAGAGATGTAGTGAAAGAAAGGGCCATATGTACCCCACTGTTCATTGCAGCAATGGCCACAATCACCAGACTGTGGAAAGAGCCAAGGTCCCTTCAACAGATGAATGAATATAGAAGATGTGGTACGTATATACAATGGAATATTACGCCTCCATCAGAAAGGATGAATATCCAACTTTTGTAGCAACATGGACCGGATGGGAAGAGATTATGCTGAGTGAAATAAGCCAAGCAGAGAAAAGTCAAGTATCATATGGTTTCACTTACTGGTGGAGCATAAGGAGTAATATAGAGGACAGTAAAAGAAGGAAAGGAAATGGGAAGTGGGGTAAATAGGGGAGGGAGACAAAACTTAAGAGACTTTGGACTCAGAAACAAACTGAGGGTCTTGGAGGGGAGGGGGGCGATGGGTGGTGGGTATTGAGGGTATGTATTGCATGGAGCACTGGGTGTGGGACATAAACAATGAATCTTGGAACCCTGAAAAAGAAATAAATAATAAATAAAAAGTAGAAATAAAAAAAGATAAAGAGTGGTAGCTACATCAAAGGTCTGTATTACAGATTAGATAAAGCACCTAGTACAGTGCCCAGCAAATATTTGCTCAAAAAGTCCTAGATCTGTCATTTCTTGGCTAGGTGCCCCTGAGTGGGTTATTTAACCATTTTGCATCTCAATTTCCTGACTTTAAAATGAGGATAGAAAAAATAATATCAATTTTGCAGGATTTTTGAGGATTAAATAAGCTACTGTACATAATTTGCCTAGTACATTATCATATTTAGAGCCTTGCATATAGCAGGATTTTAACAAAATGGTAGTTTAAAAAAATTTGGTTGTTTCTTCTGAACGCATAATGCTTTATTTATATTTTCTTATATCAAATTATATTATAATAGCCTAGACTGGGAACTCCTTGAGAGGACAGGAGTTTTGTCATTATTCTTTGGATAAAGGGAAAACCGGTTCAGCTGGCAACTAGGATGTGAAAAGGGAACTGAAAGTTGAAACAGAGACTACAACTAGCAAAACCATATCATCACTCACAAAATAGAAAAACTATACAAAACCATGGCATGCAAGACAAATTGTCTAAAGACTCTGAACACCAACTCATCAGACCCATTGTATTCTGAATAAGACCACACAGACAGACCAACCTACCAATAACTCCAGAAAAAGTCATGTGTCCTAAGATAAAACCACCAATCGTTCTAGCAACTTCCTAGTTTATAAATTCAGGGCAATCTCTGCCAAGGCCATCCTATGACTATTTCCGGTCCTACAAATATTATATAGGTATTCTTTTGCAAGTGCCACCTGTTGAAATGTTGAACTATCCACAGTGTACATTCTCCCTCATAGCAGCCAGCTAATAAACCTAAATTTGAAAAAAGAAAAGAAAGGAAAAGAAAAGAAAACTGGGATTAAAACAGTGAATGGAAAAAAGCTTTTGCTTTCAAGGAACGTGATCTTTTAATGTGGCAGATAGACAACTATTAACAGTACGGGGTCATATAATTGTAATAGGGATGCACACTGTGAACACTCAGTCCTATCAGAAAAGACTTCCCAGAGGAAGTGATTTTTAAGATTAAATCCTGAGGTATGATTAAAAGTGAAGTACAGAATAGGGTTGGGCATGGTAAATGTTCTAAACAGCAGGGGTTCCTTGTGCAAGGAAGAGAATAAAGGGCAGTGTGCTTTGGAATAGAATAAAGGACAGCTAGGAATAGACTGAGGGTTTTATAGGCCTAAGGCATCAAAAATATAATGCTTTTCCATTTAAAAGTCAAATTGAAAATAATGCTAATGACAAAATGCATGTAGGAAATTCCTTCTGTCTGGTTTTTATGTTCAGTTGGATACTTTAAAAGAAATTGTCAAATTCTCTAAAAAATACATTCATGTTCCTGTTTTGATTTTCAGAGAGAGAGAGTGGGAGCACAATCAGGGAGAGTGGCAAGCAGAGGGAGAAGTAGGCTCCCTGTTGAGCAAGGAGCCCAACATGGAACTACCTGAGCTGAGGGCACTTAACCAACTGAGCCACCCAGGCATCCCCTATTTTGATGTTTTCTTTAGTGTATACCAGTTTGCTTATTGCTCAATACAGTGTTGTTTATTTGTGGAACTACACAAATACTTAGGTAGATTGCAAAAGGTGAAGAAGTGAGATGAATTTGGACAGCCAGCCAGACACCAAATAATGCAAGATTTAGTAAAATATGGTTAAAGATGTCGTTTAGTGATCTGAGTTCAAGCTCTACCACGCTTCAGTACTCCCCGAATGTACTTAGACAACTCAAGGCTTTAATTTCTTCAGCTATGAAATGTGAATGCTAAATTGTGAGGATTAACACGATATATATATATCTATCATATATCATATATATCACTTAGCACGGTGCTTAATACCATAAAACACACCACATTTCAATTAGATATTATTATGAATAAATTTGTACTTCAGCCTGGTAAAAGGGGATTCAATAAAGGATTTTAAATTGTGACATGATTAGCATGGGCTTTTATGGATTTCTTTGGCTGCAGTGTATAGCCTCAGATGAATAACAAATGAGTATATTCTAGGTGTACTTATGAGGAAGACTCAATAAATATTAATGATGAATTGGATGGTCGTTGAAGAGCTATATGCATATATATGTATATATATTCACATATATTATGTATTCATACTCATATAAGCACAGACTTACAAAGTCCCTTGTACGAACTGCCATAGATGATGACAGATAGGTATAATACTCAGTATCCAAAGGAAAAAACTCTGTAATTACAATTATTAAAACCATCTGTCAGGTAAATGATGTGATATTTATGTTGTCAAAATAATTTGAAATGGAGTAAGAGGAGAGTACAGAATATCAATGAAATAAGATTGATCATAAGTCGATAATTGTTGAAACTGGATAAGGAAGATTATACTCTTTTCTGCATTTGTGTATGTTTAAATTTTTCCAAAATAAAAAAACATTTTAAAAATCTATTAAGGCAGGGACCTTGCCTGTCTTGTTTACATCCATATTTTTAGGACCTAGAGAAGTTCATAGTACACAGTAGTCTTGCAATATAATATTATTTGTTGAATGAATGAACACTGATTTGCACCTGATGAGCAAGACTTATAACCTAGGTGAGAGTCTCACAGCTTAGGCTCAAAGTCAAGACTCTTGGAGTTTCCTTCATCTTACATGATACAAATAACATTCCATTAGCTATTGTAAAGATGAATGCCTCAAAAGAAAAACAAAAACACACCCAAAGAGAAAGTAAAGCAGACTGACAAACTTCACTTTGGAATTCCACGAGAAGTAGGTATTTACAAGCCTATATGCACACTCTGGACAGCCTCTGTGGGGACTCTGCCATATCATTTAATTTCATTGCTTTTTTCCCAACAAATATTTATTGAGGAGCTATCTCTGTCTTTCAAGCCAAGATTCAGAAGAAAACTGATTGTTCCTCCCCTTCTCATTCTCGTTCCTGTTTCCTTAAGTAGCCTTAGGACAAAAGTATCTATCACAAAAGCAATGATGTAGAACCTTAATTAGGGCTTTTGAAATTCAAGCCCAATTTTACTGAAGGCTAATACCTGAGCACAGGAAAATGACCAATGACACTAAAACAACAGACATCAGCCACAATTAAATACCCACAGAAGACACTCTCTAGTTTTAAAGCTGTGCTGTCCAATAGCATAGCCATTAGCAATGTGTAGCTCCTGAGGATTTGTGATGTGGAATGCTTAAATTAAGATGACTACATGGGTAAAATATACAGTGGATATCAAAGACTTACCAGAAAAAAGTAAAATATCTCAGTAAGTTTTATATTAATTACATACTGAAATGACAGTATTTTAGTTACTATGGGCAAAATAATATATTAAAAGTGATTTCACATTTAACTTAAAAAAATATGGCCACTAGAAAATGTAAAATTACATATGTGGCTGTTAGATTTTTTTAGAATTTTTTTTTTTAAGATTTTATTTATTTAACAGAGAGAAACACAGCCAGAGAGGGAACACAAGCAGGGGGAGTGAAAGAGAAGCAGGCTTCCTGCAGAGCAGGGAGCCTGATGTGGGATTCAATCCGGTCTCTGGGATCATGACCTGAGCCAAAGGCAGTTGCTTAACCAACTGAGCCACCCAGGCACCCCATGGCTGTTAGATTTTTAATGAACACTGCTTTCTCAAAATGGAAAAACTTTTCCTCTCCTTATGTGGAATAAAATAAAAGGCTCAGTGTATTAATAGCACAACTTCTAGTCCTCTTACTCTGTACTGTTCTCTAGGTTTTAGATCCATCCCTTCCATTAAAGTACTGCTGTAGGGAGTCATTATAATCAATTATGGGTATAAATGGAGTGCCCACTAAAGAATTGGTGATTGTCCTTAAAATTCTTTTTATTACAACCAGAAGTACTCTGTTCTTATTAAGGGGAAATCAGATGTCCTCTGATCCTAGTTTACATTATTAGCAATTGCTGAAGAGTTTTCTCTGGAACCACCTAAGGACATACCTCATCATGGCAAAGCAGTATTTTGCTTTCCAAGTTACTGGCTTCTAGTCTCAGATGAGAAAACTACATTCCCTTTATTAACTTGATTATTAACTATGATCTTGATTCTACTTCTTGAAGGGTAAAAATCTTAGCATTTTTATGTTAAAGGTGATTTGCCTTTTTGTTTTTATTTAAAAACTCTCAAATTTAATTAAACTTTCTAAGAAGTATGTTCATGTTTTTAGTTCAACCCACCACACTGAAAACCTCTCAACGGCTGCACATTATATTTTATTTTTACTTTTTTTTGGAAGATTTTATTTGACAGAGAGCGTGCACATGCACCAGCATGAACGCAGAAGCAGGGGGAGTGGCAGAGGGAAAAGGAAAAGCAGGCTCAATCCCAGAACCGCAGGTTCATGACCTGAGCCCAAGGCAGATACTTAACTGAGCCACCCAGGCACCCCTGCACATTATATTTTAAATAAAAATTTTGTTAAAAAATCTTAACATAGCCCTTGTTTACCTAATTTGGCCTATAGCTATGTTTTCTCCTGACTTGACACACTCTCACCTCTCTGGCCTTTAAGATCCTGGCCATTCCTTACCTCAGGAACATCCCACAAGCTATTATGTAGGCCAGAAATGTTCTTGTCTCTATTTTGCTTCACATGGCTAACTTGTACTCGTTATTCCCTTTCTTAACCATTTAAATATCATATCCTTAGAGAAACCAGACTTGAGTATTTCTAAACTGTTAAAATGGTTCATATTTTTCCTCTTTAGAATACATATTTTGTAAGTTTTTTTCCTGTATAATTATTTGTTAGAAGTCTGCCTTCTTTATGAGCTGATAAGCTCCTTAGGGCAGATCTACTGTCTTTTTTGTCCACCACTGTATTCTCAGCAAGTAGTGGTATGTTTAAAGCAGAGGTGACCTTCCAGAAAAACTTGTTGAACAATGAATGTACTGCAAAGGCCCCATAGAGTGCAAGGGTTGAAAACAGGAGATAAGGAAGTAAGTGATGAAACAAAGTACTCAAGGAGGTCACAGGGAATTAAATTCAGAGCATTAATTGGAGGATAAAGTATATGTACACTAAAAAATAAAATGATAGGTACTAAATCAATGATGGCCAAAGAAGTCACAGATTTGTCAGAATGTATTTCTTGGGACGAGATTATATTAAATTGAGTTGGATAGGGATGGTTTCAGAGAAGTAATTGGGCCAGAAGGTATGGTCAGATTTTGTTATGAACTATGACTTTAATTTATAATAATAGAATGAATCAGATGACTTAACTTGTGTCATAAGTTAGATTCTCTGGGGAGATGCTGAGTTAGAAGTGCAAAAGGTTTACAGCAGAGTAGCCCCTTGTAAAAGACAGTAGTACTGGGCAAGGGGGAGCCATCAGACTGCCATGCGAGCTCTGACAGAGCCTCTTATCATCAACGTGGAGTACGTCTTTATACTATGCCTGACACCGTCTTTGGCTGAGGATGTGCATGGTGGAAAGGGGTTGCCCTGAAAATAGTGTAACTTCAGCTTATAAGCCCAGGTGAACCTAGAAGGAGTTAACAGCTGGAGGCCGTCTGTCAGCTAACTACATGCTTCATGGGCAGTGAGTCCTTTCTTGAAGGCAGATCTGAGAAGTGCATCTTTAACTACCACACAACCAATTCAAGCCAAAGTAATCTACAAATTCAATAAAGGATTTTTATTTTACAAGCTCAACAACCTTGTTCTAGGAAGTATCTGGAAAAACAAAGGTTTACGTTAAGTAAAATTTAAAAAAAAAAGCAAAAAAGAGGGATTTGCCGTTAGATATTAAGATAGTCTATAAGAGGTTGGTAAATAAAAACAACAGGTTTTTCTTTGTTGTTGTTTTGGTAAATAAAAACTACAGGTTTTATTATTTATGACATGTGTAGTCATAGACAGAGACCAACTGAAAAGTTCAAAACTAGAGCCATATATAAATGGAAATAAGATATAAAATAAAAGTGCCATCAAAAACCAAGGAATAAGGGATATACTGCCATGCAGAATTTTAGAGAAAAATTGGCTTGCCATCTGGAGAAAAAATAGGATAGTTCCCCACCTTACACCGAATAAAGAAATGTATTCCAGAGAGAATAAAGATCTAAATGTGATTCTTTGGAGAGTAATGAACTATAAAGGAAAGAAAACATACAGAGTATCTTTGTGATGTCAAAATGCAGGCTGAGTTTTTAAACAAGAGCCCAAAGACACCACTGAGAGTAATAGGATTATATCCAACAGCTAGGACAGAGAACTGGAAGAACCTAAGAAGGAGTTAACTACACTACAGAGAATCTTCCTAGGATCAGGGCAGCTAAGTAAACCACAAGGAGATATAAGTCTATCAGGAAGTAACATCATGACTTGTCTGTTCAGAATATTTTCCCTTGCCTCTACTTCTTTCCTATTTAAAATTAAGTACATATCAGTAATTCAGTAATTTTTGAGTTCCAGACACTGTGCTAAGCATAGGAAGTACAAGAATGAATAAGCTTGAGTCCTAGTCCTTAAAGAGTTCATAATCTACTGAAGGAGACAGAGGAGAAAACATGATGTTTTAACTCATATCCTACAGGTAGGAACTGAGAGGCAACTATCTTTGCCTAGGGCATCGGTGAGAAACTGGTTTTTAAGCAATGAGGAAAGTCATTCCAGGCAAAAGGAACATCACTAAAAAGGCACAGGGCTTTCAAAGAGCATGTTGTACTGGAAAATGTTAAGTAGGTAACCTAATACTGACATACATTCTGAAATGTTTGTTATTGTATGCAGAAAATATTCCACGGAGGTTGTTTCAGTTTTTTCTTAGCAGCACTGATAATCCCACTAGCTAATTATCACTTTTGAAGGCAAAGCCAAAGATGAAGTATTGAAGGACTGAAGGACTGTTAAGGGATAAATGTTAATGGTTAAGAAAGAGAAGCATGCTATAAAGCACTGATGACTAAATGTGGAATAATAACAAGCACTTTACAATGGATGTAGAGGAGGAAGAGGTCACTGTCAGCTCCATTGGTCAGGGTAGATTTCCTGGAAATGGTAGAGCTTCACTGAATCATTCAAAGAATTGAGAACTGACGGAATATATCAGGGGCTGTGCTTGGAGCAGGAGCTTCAAAACTATAGTTACAAAGGGTCAGATAATCAGATACTTGCAAAAATAAAGCAAGAATGCTATAACAGAGGCAAGCACTACTATAACAGAGGCAAGGCTGATGTGAGAAAACCTCAGAGTGACTCTTGGTTTAGAGCGGGGAGGTCAGGGATGGCTTTCCAAAGGTGAGCCTGTATGCAGTGAATTATGATGGGTGAGTAGGATTTCATCAAGTGAAAGGGAAGAAAAAAACATTCTTCAATAGCCCCATTTAGTGTGAGAACACACCTCCTTCCAAGGAACATGGAATAGCTCAACATCTTGAGCTGAAGCACAGGCAGAAATGTAGTGAAAGAACTTTCCAAGGCAAATAGGCAGGGGTTTGATTATGAAAGGCCTTTTATAGAATGTTCAAAGAATTTGATTTTTATCCTGAAGACAATGTGGGAGTTGATGAAGATTTTAAGCAGGGAAGTGACATGATTACATGCAAGTTTTACAATGATTGCTATTAAAATCAATGATAATAAAGGCAACTCAAGATGAACTGATAACGGGGGCAGCCTAAGAGGCAGAGAGATTAAAAGGCTGTTGCTGTTTAGGGAAAATCAAAGATGACTTCAAACATACAGTGGTATTAGGAGAGAATGGGTAAGGTTTGAGCAGCCAGAGAAAGAAGTGGAGGTGTTCCTTGTGGAAATGATGTAGATAAATGTTTGGAGAAGTGGAGGGTGAGTACAGCAGTTTACCTGGAGTATACAGTATTTGGTAGAATGATGGTTAGCTTTGGAAGGCTGGAGCAGAGGGCCAGTTAAGAACAGTCAATGATGAAGTTGAAAACTTTGCTGGAGTCAGCCTGAAACAAGTCTATTAAACAGGCTAAACAATTAGGATTTTACTTTTCCCATAGCAAACATTAAAATTAAAAAGTCACTTTTATTGTTGTAAAATATACATAAAATTTATTATTTTAGCCATTTTAAGTGTACAGTTCAATGGTATTAACCATGCATCAACACTATTCCTCTTCAGAAACTTTTCAACATTCCAAATAAGTCTTTCCCCATCCTCCCCCACCCTCCCACCACTGGCACCCAAGCATTCCACTTTCTGCCTCTAAGAGTTTGGCTATTCTAGGTACCTCATAAATGGAATCATAATGATATTTGACCTCTTGCTTCTAACCTATTTCACTTATCTGAATCACTTTAATCAACACCCTCATTATTCAGTGACTTAATTCTAATTTCATTCTACTCTACAAGCTGTATTTTAAAACAGATGTCTAGCTTTTCTTATTTGATAATCTTTCCCACTTATTGCTTAAGGACACTTCAATCTAGAGTTCTTAAAAGACAATTTCGTCTACCACTGCCTACCATGAGAGCTTTTATTGGTTTACTTACTGTCTTTATGTTGCTAATTATTTTCATTTCATTATAGTTTACAGGCACTAGATCTTTTGCAAAATCCCACGTAGTACCTTAACCACAGTAAATAATAGCAAATAAAGCAACACAGACATGATTTAAACTTCCCCAGGAGAAGGGAAGTTAATTTATGTAGGACGCTGATATGAAGGCTCCTTTTGATACTACTTAATTTCCTATCTGTGGCTGAATCGGCTCTAAATGAAGAGGATTAAAAACACACTGTTCTTATCTTTAGCTAGGGAAAAGTTCGAAATTTTAAATAGTTTGAAAACTATTTCGGAACCGTCAAGGTTATCTCACCTTTCTTCTGGGGGATCCCTACATTACCTCAGTGTGATCAAGTCGAATCATTTTGGACAAGACACAAATCCTCCAGAAGTCTCAGAGAGTTAGATTACAAGAGCCTGTGCTTCCCAATCTTGTGCACACCAGAGCGCACAAGCTACGGTACTGCAGGACACAGAGAAACGGAGGAGGCAGTACAGTGCACCTGGAGCCCAGCGGCTGCCGCCGTGCGCCCTCGCACAACGTGCATACGCTCTCAAGGAGCGCCCCAGTCGGAGTTTCGTTCCAACTGATGCGCCACAGCCATCTATTACATAGATGGGACTATTACAACAGTGGGACCCCCACTGTTTCTGGAGTCAGCGGTTTTTCTCTTCGTGTAAGAAAGAAAACCTTTATTCCGTACCCGAGCCAAGCCGTAAAACAACACAAAGGCCGCGAACCACGCAAATGAGAAAAAAATCGAAGCAGCGCAATCCACCAGCGCGCTCTCCTCCGTTCTTACGTCTCTTCCCAGCAGGCTCCAGGAGTCACCGCGAGACTTCGATTCTCGCGAGATTTATCGGCAGCCATCTTCTTGGGGGTGCTAGGAGTCGAGAAGACCCCCGAATCGTTCCCATTGAGCTGCCCTTCGTCTTCGTTTTCTTCACTTTTGCCTATTCTGCGTTGCCAACACCACCTGATCCCGAGGCTGAGTGAAAGCCCGGTTCTAGGCGCGTGTCGTGCTCCCGGTTCAAGAAGATTTGCTCGGGTGGAGGGAAGGGGGAGGGCCCGGACAAACCGTTGCTACCTCAGCCGGGGTTTGGGGACGGGGAGCTCCTGGCACCCCGTGGATTCGCGGCCTGCGACGGTACCTGCCGAGCTGTTCGCCGAACGGGGCTCGCGGGAACCTGCCACCGGCGCCTCCCACCGCGGCCCACGCGGGCGGCGCGCGGAGGAGGGGGCGGGGGCAGCGGCGGCTGTAGCGGCCGCGACCTGGGCGGGCGGAAGAGTGTGACGGGCCTCTGGGCCGCTGTGGATGGTTTCTAAAATGATCATTGAAAACTTCGAGGCACTCAAGTCCTGGCTCAGCAAGACTCTCGAGCCCATGTGAGTATCCGGGGGCTATCTCCTTGCAGGGATGTAAGTGAGAGATAGGCGGACACAGAGATCTGTGCAGTTTTCCGAAGTGCCTATGATGGAGGCCGAAGCGGTGAACAGAGACCCCAGGGTTTTGTGTTTTCTCCATTTTCACCCTCGCTTACAGGTTCAGGATTCCCTAGAGAGCCTGAGCTGACCTTTATCTTACCGCTGAGTTGGTCCTGGAACTGATATCTCCTTCTCTTGTGTCCCGTTATATGACCGACCCTAACCTACACACGCATTTGATGAGGGCTCCCAAATCGTTTTTTGTTTGTTTGTTTGTTTGTTTGTTTGTTTTTTAGTGAATCCGAGCATAACCTCTTGCCCATAGACTATTTTACCTTGCTTCTTTAAAGGAACTGAATGACCCTTATTAGGACAGTTCTAATACAGCCACTCACATTTTACGTAAATACAGCCCCCGAAAGAAAGGCCACGTTTCCCATGTGCTGTCTGGCTCACTCGCACCTCTCTTAACTGATTGAAGATGTAACAGGTGCTAAGGTGCCCAGTAAGATTCCCTTTTCCCACTTACACGTCTGTTAGCTTGGAGAGGAGGAAGAAAATGTTATTTATCCATATGGTATATTTGGCACGTTTAAGTGGGATGCTGTAGATGGACTGTTGGGGGTGTTGTTCAGAATGCTGGAATGTTTTATATTGGAAAAAATAAAAAGTGTTTTAAAGATTTTCCTTTTAATACATACAAGTACATCTTGGGTCAGGTGCTTTATCAAAATTGGTTGATTTACAATAAAAATGAAAGAGGAAAACCCACCCATTTAATAAGGTTATTAAATGCCTGCTGTATATTGTGGGAGGCTTTGGTGATAGAGCTTTTAAATTTGAAAGTTGAGAAGACAGTAATAAATGAGTATTAAAGAAATAAGGTAATTCCAGGTTAAAACAGCAGGGGCAGCTGTAGTAATAGAGGGTCACATAAAAGACTGATTAGAAGACCTCTCACAGGAGGTAGCAATTTAACAATACTTGAGGAGGAGAAGGAGCCTTTGTGTCAAAGTCTGTAGAAAGACTGCTCCTTGCAGAAGGAACAGCAAGTGCAAAGGCCCTGTAGCAGATATGATCCACAGTGTGTTCCAGGAAGAGAAGGAAGGTAGCTATGGCTGCAAGGAACAGTGTTGTTGGGGGGAGAGAATGGAATAACAAGAGGTTGAAGAATTAGGGGCGCATTATTTAGGTTCTGTGAGGTCATGGTCAAGAGCTAGGATCTTACTTAAAGTACAGTGAGACCTTAGATAATTTAAAAGAGGCAGGGACTGATTTGATTTTAACACCGCTCACTTTTTAGGGGGGCCAGAATGAAAAGACTGTTCCGAAGGGCACCATAGGAAGAAATGTAGGTCGTTTATGTTAGAGTGATAGTGGAGACAGAACGAAATATGTTTTACAAGTAGGTCTGATAAAACTTGCTGATGGATTGGATATGGGAGATAAGAGAAAGGGGAAATCAAGGATCATGACTAAGAAGTTAGCCTAAACAGCTGGATGGGTGATGATAGAGAAGGCTGGGAGAGAACAGGTTGAGGGGAGGAGGAAAGGTAATTGGTGTTACACATCCAAGTTAAGTATTTAAGAGGGGTTTGGGTTGAGTCTAGAACTCTGGCAGGACTAGAGAGAGAAAGTCATGCAGAGAGTATTTGAAATTATGGAATTGTGGGAGATTTCATAGTAATAATGTTGACTGATAGGGAAGGAAGGAGGGTCCATGTCTGAGGAGACTTAGGTTACTAACGAAACAAATGTGTGGCAAGAGAGGCAAGTTGTCAACTTGATGAGATGCTGCAGAGTGGATGAAAAAGGTGGAGGCATATGAGTGGCCTTTAAGTTTGGAAAGGTAAGTCGTTGGTGACCTTAGCAAAATAGTTTTATTAAAGTGAGGTGGTCCGGATAGAAGGCTTATTTCAGTGGATGGAGAGAGAGTGTGCAACAGTGGTTGTAGTGGTTTGGAGGATGCACTCCGAAGTCAGAATGCTTTGAGTATTGCCTCTGCCACTTACCAGCTGTATAATATTAGGTAAATTTCTTAACTCAGTGCCTCCCATTTCCTCATCTGTATGGGGAAATAATACGTATTGAGAATCTTTAGACACTGCCTAGTTTGTAATTAGCATTCCGTAAGTATTAGGTAAACAGAAAATGTAACAAATAAATAGATATTTAATATTTATTAATAATAAAAATATTAAATAAAATAAATACTGAATAAAAATAAATTCCTTTTTAAAGAAATTTTTTGAGTCATCACACAATGTTGTATTAGCTTCAGGTTATACAACGTAGTGATTTAACATCTCTCTGCACGTTATGCTGTAACCTAAAAGATTATAGTTATGTAGTGTGTATGCTTGTGACTTTTACTCAGTTTTAGTAAAGCATGTTTCACATATCTTACAGGCTACTTAGATGACCGTAGCACTGCATTCATTACTGTTAGGATAAGTATGTCTGCTAGTACAGCCTAGACAGTGGTAGGAATTGGGATTGGTTCTTTCATAACGTACATGGCTGTGGTAAAATTGAGCCCTTATCCAAGTTCCTGTCCCTTTCATTGCATTTTAGGTGAGTTCTGGATGCCTTTTAATTCCAGTTAAGACTTGTGGTTTCTAACCTTGGTTTTGTGAAACTTGAGGATGTGTTTATTATCTAAGGGGATTTTTTTGTTTTTTAAAAGGGTAATTGCCAAATAGGTGTTTGAAGGAGGAACATTTGAAGGACCAAGGTTAAGATGTAACTCAAAACTTGTGTGGAACTTTCTAGCTACTTGTACTAGTGAAGTATCTCATGGTTTTGGACTTTTGCATTTTGAATATGTTAATTGAGCGAACATTGAGTACTTAATCTTTACTGAGTGGTGTGTTAGATATTGGGAATATTGGGAGACAAGCTGAAATAACTATCTTCATATTGTTTACTATTCAGCAGGGAAGACATGTTGAACAAGTAATTATAAGACTTTTGAGTATTCTGAGGTTCAGAATGCTGTCAAATGTATGGAAGGTCAAGAAAGGCTTTTGCTGGTATAACATTTGATCTTAGCTTAAAAGGATGAGCAGTTTGCTAGGGCAAAAGGATGGAAGAGCTGTGAAAGCACTCTAGATTTTGAAGAACAGATTGTATGAAAGCCCTAAAATCAAAGAAAAAAAGTGTCTTGGGGGAAATGAAAGAAATTGAAATAAGAGCCAAGGGAAGAATAGCAGTGGATAGCTCCAGAGAGAGGACTTTTTGTTGAGTCCTGTTAAGGATTTTGGATGTTAATTGTAAGATAGTGGGAAGCCAGTGAAGGGTTTTAGGGCAGGAGAGCTTTCAGATCGACCTGAAAACAAGCAAAAACCCAGGCTGGTTGCAGTGTTTTGGCATGAAATAAAAGTTGGTAAATCTGCTTGTTACTTGATTTATAAGGTCTGTAGATGTGTCAGGTCTCTGAACTTTGTGTTTTTTCCCCCCATAAATTATTGAAGATGTAGGTGTTAAAATTGGCATCTTGAAATACTTAAGATTGATATTTTGGTCTCTCAGACATTTGCTTAGTCATACTTGCTATAGTAAAATGAAATTATATGTTGGCCTTTTCTTTAACATTCATTTCTTTTTGCTAATTGAAGTCCTGGAAAAAAATTTTAAGATTTTTTTTTTTTGATGTTCAATTTTTCTGTTTTTGTTTTCTGAATAAACAAAAGGTTTTCTGCTGATTTTGAAACTTAAGCGTTTACACCTACTAGATGGGTAACTTAATAAAATCATAATATCATAGACTTTTTTAGCTGGAGGGAAACCTCAAAATCAAATCAAATTCGGAAAAACTCCTTAATTTTTCAGAAAATGGAGAGGCAGATAGACTTAATGATGTGCCCAGATTTTGTGAGGTTAGTAGTAAAACAGAATGCATAGTTTTGTGTTCCTGCTGCTATGTAGTGCTGTGGAGTTAATGTTGTGCAGTGGAAAGAAGCCAAGTTTTGTAACCATATGAACTAGTGTTTCCGTCTAAGTTCTGCCACTTATTAACTGAGTAATCTAGGCAAATGAACCTCCCCATTCCTTATTGGTAAAATAGGGGGTATTAAACTTATTTCCTTCTGTAGTTGAAATAATTGAGACACATTTTTTTCAAGATTTTAAAATTAATTAATTAATTTAGAGAGCCACGGCCTGAGAGAGTGCAGGGTAGGAAGAGGAAGAAGGAGAATCTTAAGCAGACTCCTGCTGAGCTTGGAGCCCTTCTAGTTCATCTCACAACCCTGGGATCATGACCTGAGCCACCAAGAGTTGGATCCTTCACTAACTGAGCCACCGAAGGGCCCCAGAGTCACATTTTTAGGAGCCTAGCTCTTCCCTCTTTCCTTAAATACTGTTTGTTTAAACATAAATAGGTTACATTACTTGCTACTGTTAACTTTTATCACCACCTCTGCTGCCGCCGCTGCTGCTGCTGTTGCTGCTGCCACAGCCACTATCACCTGCATTTGTATGCATTGTTGAAAGTTTTGTAGTCCAAGGTCTGAGAGGTAAGGATTTTGCAGTGATGACACTGGCACAAAGTTAAGGTACTTGTCCAGAATCATACAGTAATTTATTAAACTCACGCTTTTTTTGCCTCTAGAGCCATGTTCTTAATTTACTACAGAATATAGTGTATCCTGCCCTATTACTGTATACACTTTTTTACTATTACAGTTTCATAATAGTAGCTGCGTTATAATAAAGGAATAAAGTTCGAAAGCAGCATGGTTATCGGTGCTTTATAGTTTAAGAAAGAATTCGGAGTTTTTGTAGTCTTTTTCCCTTCACCCACATTATACCTTTCTCACCACATTAAAATTATTTTTGTTCCTGTTTTGCAGGAAGACTTGAAGGGTGATCTTTTCACCGCTGAACTTTATTTTTCTTTCCCTTCTTTGATGTTTCTCTTTTTACAGACTCCTTTGGGCATAGAAAGTCAATTTCCTAGTCCTTAAGGAAGAAATATTCAGCAACAATAGTAGCAAAAACAAAAAAAAAATAAAATCATACTTTTCTTCCAGTCACTTTCATGCTAGCTTTTCCTTTCACTAGTATATCTAGAAATAGTAGTCAGTTTTTAATTTTTCACTCCTTTGTTTCCAACCATTTAGTTCTTCATCTTTAGTCATTTAGTTTCTTCCTCTTTGTACACAAACAAAATTGCTTACCTCAGTGTTATTAATGAATTTATTAAATGTAGAGATTTTATATAAATTTTATATTTTTTGCCTTATATGTATAACATTAAGCAATGCTGATGCTGCCTTTTTTTTTTTTAACTTCTCATATCTTAAATCCCTAATACTTTGCTTCTCTTCTCAAATCAGCTCTGTCCTTTTTAGTTCTTTTGTTTGCCTTTTAATTATATTTTTTCATGTTCTTTTTCTATGCCTTTTTTCCCCTCCACTATTTGTACTCCAGTCATCTCATTCACATTCATTCCCATGGGTAGTTTCCATTATAATCTGTTCCAGTGATTCTTAAAAACTGCGTGTGTGTGCGTGCGCGCACGCTGGAGTCTTTGAAAGTTTGATTAAAGACTTCCTGCCTTAGGATATTGCCTATGCTATACATAGATTTGCTTTGGATTTCAGAGCTTTTCCAAGAGAACCTCTAATCATTTTTCACATATATATGTATTTTTAGACATAACCTCTCTTCAAAGCCTTATTCTGGTTGCTAACTGTATATCCACCTGGTTCTCCCATCTGAACTTCAAACTACATTTCTGAAAATAAATATTCTCAGAATTTACTAATTTCCATTTCCTCAGATTTTCCAGGCTTGAAATTTTATTTTTTAGCTTTTCCTCCCTTCATCCGTTCCCCCTTTGGTTAATCATTGGGTTCTATCTTTTTCTTTTAATAATTCTTAATAATGACATTGCTCAGTAGGGGGCCTCACACTCCTTATTTAAACCTTTGCAGTTTTTTCACCCCCTTTCACCAATCCATCCTGGATGCTCAGTCTTGTTGATATCCTTTCATTTGATCAGAATCTTCAGCACTCCTAAATAAATTGCATATATTTTGACTAAGCTTTCAAAATGTATAATCTGCTTATCTTTACAGTTTTATCTTCTCATTTTTTGGTGAGTCTTAATTTCAGCAAAGCTGATCTTTTTTCTTTATTGTACTGTTTATACTGTCCCCTTTTCCCAGCTTTTAGAGGGTAATCATTGAGTGCTTATCATATAGTAATCATTGTGTATTCATTGAATGTGATCTACATTCTGTTATTTCAATTTTAAGTATGAGGAAATGGAGTTCTAGGCAGATAAAGTAATATGGTTCATTCATAGCTAATAAATAATGGAGAAAGGATTCAAAACAAGATATTTTGATTTCAGAGCTTTGCTGCATGTTATGATACACTGCCTTTCTCTATTTCCTTTATATATGTTGAAATCAAAGGTCAAGGATGATTCCAGTTCTTCCAGAATGTTATTTATGATCCATTCATCTGGAAGGAGTGACATGACTCTTCTCCTAGCACTAGTTTCCATCAGTTATGACGTTCATCACTTGCATACTTGTTTAGTAATGAATTCTTACTTTAGCTTCATTATTAGAATCTCGGGTCCTTGAAATAAGATTTAACTGTCTTCCTGTTGTATACAGCACCTAGCACAGTGCCTGTATGTGGTATATTAAATGCACTGGTTGAAATTTCTGGAATCTACCATACTTTAACGAGAATTTCATTTCAGAACAGTAGATATGTGAGCAGTTGGAAAAGTTACTAATCTCTGATCTGTTTCTTTTTATTTTTACTTCATAGCACCATCAGATTATGGAAAGCTTAAGTGATTATTTTTAGCGGAAAAGGACACTGAAAAATATTAGTGACACTTAAAGTATTTTTGAATTGTTATGTGCAAGCTGCAGGCCTCCATGGAGCTGCCCAGAGAGAATGCTATATAATAATTCTAGTCTGATGAGTTTTAGAGCTGCTGGAAGAATTTTTCTAGGGCCCCCTGGGTGGCTCAGTCATTAGGTGTTTACCTTCAGCTCAGGTCATGATTCCGTGGTCCTGGGATTGAGACCTGCATTCAGTGCCCTGCTCAGCGGGAAGCCTGCTCTCCAACTCTCGCACACCCTCTGCTTGTATTCCCTCTCTCGCTCTGTTTGTCTCTATCAAATAAATAAAATCTTAGAAGAATTTTTCTGTAATTAATCATTGGTTAAAATATTTTTTGTTACCTTCTTCGTCCCTTTAACTTTTGTTGACTCTCATTACCACATTTACATTTACCACATTACACAACCTTTTTTGGCTTTTTCATCTGAGTGCTGAGTAGTTAAAATGGATTTAGCATTTTCTATATGTTCTAGCACATCCTTACAGTAGTTCTCAAATAAAATTATGTGCACATAAATCAAAAGATAATATTATGAGCAAAACAGAAAGTCAGATATTCTAGTGTTTGGTGTCTATACATCAAGAACGACTAATTCAAGCTTGACCAAAACAGCTTCTAGGAATATTTTTTCTTCCTCCTTCTTCCTTACTCCCAGGGAATAGAGAATGAGAGAAATGAGTGGATGGCATAGTCCTTCCTACCAACCTTAGTCACTTAACTTTCTCCCACTACCTCATTTCTGTGGAAAAATCCTGTTCAGTTTACAAATAGTAATTTCTCAAACAGGTGAAAGTTTATTTTTAACTTCGGGTCATATTTAGTATTGTGTGTGTGTGTGTGTGTGTATGTGTGTGTGTGTGAGAGAGAGAGAGAGAGAGAGAGAGAGAGAGAGAGAAATAATGGAATTCACTTGAGATCTGTTACTGCCTGATTGTTCCTGAGATATTTTATCAACATACAGGCAGATATGGTTATGTATTATTCTTTCTCCTTTTTACATAATTGGTATCATACTTGGATGTCATTCCATATAATACATAAAAGTGTTGCCTTTTTTATTAAGGTTACGTAGTATTTTAATATAATAAGTATACCATAATTTAACCATCTATATTGATCAACTGGACAAAAAGTACTACAATGTATATATTTACACATGATACACCGATGTATACCCATCACTCTGATTCTGCTATTAATATTTTAGTGTACTTGCCCCTATCCACCTTTGGTGTATTTTAAAGTAAATTGCAGATGCTAATGAACTTACCTAGAGTTCAGTATTTACAGTTTTAAAAGAAGTTTAATATAATCTGTATAAAAAAATATAATCTGTATACAATAATGTGCACAGATTTCAAAGTGTATCCTTTGATGAGTTTTGCAATTCAATTCTCTATCAAAATAAAGAACACTCCTCTCCTTCTGGAAAGTTTCCTCATTTCCCATCTCATCTACCATTTACACATAGAAATAAGCACTGTTCTGATTTTTTCCCCATTATTAGTTAGTTTTGCCTGTTATGGAACTTCATTTACATGGAATTTTAGAATAGGTGCTCTTTTGAACAGGACTTCTTTTTACTTCTCGAAATGTTTTTGAGGTTTATCCATATTGTTGCATATATCTGTAGTTCCTTTTTACTGCTGAGTAGTATTCCATTGTCATGATGCCTGTGCTATTTTTTTTAGTACTGACTAGTTAATTTAATACAGTTTTTCTTTTTTTAAGAAAATAGCACATACTTGTTTTAATAAAAACTCAGAGTATAGAAATATAAACCAAAAGTGAGTCTTCCTAACCCCATATTGATCCCTGTATATAAAGACTTAATTGTATATTTATAAAAATAAAAATGTACTATGTTTATGTAGGTATATGCAGTTGACCCTCAGTATCACTGGTTTAAATTTCATGAGTCCAGGGCGCCAGGGTGGCTCAGTTGGTTAAGTATCTGTCTTTGGCTCAGGTCATGATCCCAGAGTTCTGGAATTGAACCCCACATTGGGCTCTATGCTCAGCAGAGAGCCTGCTTCTCTTTCTGCCCCTTACCTTGCTTATCCTCTCACTCTCAGAAAAAAAAAACAAAAAACCAGTTAAACTGCATGGGTCCACTTGTACATGAATGTTTTACAGCACTGCTAATGTGTTTTTCTAATAATTCTTAGTATTTTCTTTTATCTAGCTTATTTTATTGTAAAAATAGAGTATATAATTATATATAACATGAACTGTGTGTTGGTTGTTTATATTGTTGGTAAGGTTTCTGGACAGTGGTAGGCTGGTAGAGTTTAAGATTTGGGGGAGTCAGAAGTTATACATAGATTTTTGTGTGGGAGTTGTCCTTAACACCTGTATTGTTCCAGGGTCAGCTGTAATTTTTTAATATAGACAGGATCATGTTGTTTATATGTTACTGTAACTGATATGGGTAACAGACACTCTGCGTATCCTCCCATGTGAGTATATTCTTTAGTTTCCTTTCTTCCCAGTGGCTCCATAGTATTATATTATGTGAATATACTATATCATTTATTTTACTAGTGCTTTACTTAAGACATGGGTATTACTTTTTAGAGAAAAAAATTAGCTTATTTTTTTGAAGTATTAAATACCTGCACATTGTTACAAGAAAAAACTTGCCAGAAGGCTTTGAAATGAAAAGTTAAACTCCTCTTCACACTTCTCACCCTAGCACTTTTAGTATTAATACGTAGTTTTTATACCTTTAAAGTGGCTGATTTCAGTTTTGAGTTAGCTCTACCATAGTTTACCTAACCATATTTTTACTTGTGATTTAGTTCGTTTCCTAGAATTTTTTTTTTACTTTATAAATAATTGCAATGAACATCTTGCTATAAGTCGTTTCTTTTTCTCTAACTTTTCCTTCTTTCCTTCCTTTCCCCCCTCTCATTCTCTCTACATCTCCCTCCCTCTCCTTCCCTTCCTTCTCTTTCTTGTTTTTCCTCTTCCCACGCCTCTCTCAGTTCCCATTAGAGAGGAATTATTTTCTAGGTGTCACCTAATACTGCCCTTGGAGGCCTTTTTAACATTAAAAAATGTGTGTTTGAAAGCTCATGAGGTGATCATCCTTTAAAAAATCCAGTAGTTCAGCTAAACTTGTTTTTTGAAGCCGTACTGCCTTGTGGGAAGTAGTTTCTGTAGTGTCCTTGTCTCAGAGCCATTTAAAAAGTGACAGGAGAGATAGTATGTCAGTATAAATTCTGGTGTGTTTTTGACTTTATAACTTTCTACACCCTGCTGTTTTGACACTCACTGCTGCTTTGCCCACATTCTCCAGTTACTAATTTTCCATTGCTTACTGATAATTGAAAAGTTATTGTGAAAAAGCATTTCTACAAATTTAAGATTTATACCAAATCTTAAAAAGTTATCAAAAATAAAAAAATACTTGAATGATTACAAATTCTATATATAAGCATTAATATATGCTGTTCAGCGGATCATTTCTTGCTCTGTAATAGCTTTTTTTAATTGAATAAATGTGCTGAGTAACATTGTGTTTTAAGGTGTAAAGTGTCTCTCTCTTTTTTTTAAATGTTATTAACATATAATGTATTATTTGCTTCAGGGGTATAGGTTTGTGAATCTTATACAATTCACAGCACTCACCATAGAACATACCCTTCCCAGTGCCCATAACCAAGCCACCCCATCCCTTCCACCACCCTCCCCTCCAGCAACCCTCAGTTTGTTTCCTGAGATTAAGAGTCTCTTATGGTCTCCCTCCCTGGTCCCATCTTGTTTCATTTTTTCCCTCCCATCCCCCCACGAGCTCTCGCCCTGATTGTTTCGTTAATATATTTATGTATCTTAATATGATTGTGATATAGTGATATTTATCACATAATTATAGTACAGTATTAGTACAGTATTGTCCATGTCTGTAATACTGTGAATTAGTTCTCCATGGCCTGTTTATTACTCATTACAAGTTGTACCATTAAACACCATCATGCCTGTCTTCCCCCCCCCCACATGCTGTAGCTACCATTTTACTGTTTTTCACAGGCTTAACTTTTTTTTTTTTAGATTTCACATATAAGTTATTCATAGAGTATTTATCAAAGATATCTTCCTTTTTGTGGCTGAATTATATTCTGTTGTATTTATGTACCACTTTTTTATCCATTTATATGTTGATGGACATTTGGGTTGTTTTTAGATCTTGGCTGTTGTGAATAATGCTGTAATAAAAATGGAAATTCATACATCATCAGTACCTTGTTTTCATTTCCTTTGGATGCATACCCAGAAGTAGAATTGTTGGACTGAATGCTCTTTTATTTTTGAGGAACCTCCATGTTATTTTTTTGTGGTGGCTGGGCTACTTTTTGTTTCCACCAACAATGTATAAGGGTTCTATCTTCACTACACCCTCACCAGCATCTGTTGTTTCTTGTCTTCTTGACGGTAGCTATTCTAACAGGTGTGAGGCAGTATCTCCTTGTTTTGATTTGCATTTCCCAGGTGAGTCATGATATTTAGCATCTTTTCATGTGTCTTTTGACCATTTTGATGTCCTTTGGGGGAAGTGGCTATTTAGTTCTTCTAATTTTTTAATTGGAGTGTATGTTTTTGAGTTGGTGGAGTTTTTATATCCTTTGGATATTAACCCCTTCCAATTTATGGTTTATAAAAATCTCCCTTTCTGTGGATTATTTTCATTTTGTTGCTGGTTTTGTTTGCTCTGCACAGGCCTTTAGTTTGTTGTAATCCCACTTGTTTATACTTTTATTGCTTTTGCTTTTGGTGTCCGCTTCAAAGACTCATTGCCAATACCTATGTCAAAGAATTTACCACCAATTTTCTTTAAGACTTTCCTAAATTTCAGGTCTTAAAAATAAGTCTTTAATCTATTTTGAGTTAGTTTTTGTATATGGTGTAAACTTTTGGTCCAGTTTTATTTTTTTGCATACAGCTTTCCAAATTTCCCAACATTTATTGAAGAAGCTATAGACTCTTTGTAAATTCTTGGCTTCTTTGTTATAAATTAATTGATCATGTTTGCATGGGTTTATTTTTGGACTGTGTTCTGTTTTATTGATATGTCTGTTTTTATGCCAATACCACACTTCTAATTACTATACTTTGTAATATAGTTTGAAATCGGGGAGTATGGTGCCTCTAGCTTTGTTCTTCTTTTATAAGATTGCTTTGATTATTCAGGGTCTTCCGTGGTTCCATACAAGTTTTAGAATTGTTTGTTCTGTTTATCTGAAAAATACTATTGGAATTTTGATCAGGATTGCACTGAATCTTTAGATTGTTTTGAGCAATGATGGACAATTTCACAATATTAATTCCTCTGCTGTATGAACATGGGATGTCTTTCCATTTGTTTCTTTGCTTTCTTTCACAGTCTTGTAGTTTTTGTTGTACAGATCTTTCACTTAAATTTATTTCTAGGCATTTTATTACTTTTGGTGCTATTGTGAAAGGGATAGTTTTCTTTATTTTTCAGTGTTTCATCATTAGTGTAAAGAAATGCAACTGACTTCTGTGTGTTGATTTTGTTATTCTGCAGTTTTACTGAAGTCATTGATTAGTTCCAAAACCTTTTGGGTTGAGGTTTTTTGGTTTTTTTTGTTTTAAGAAAATCATGTCATTGGGAAATAGTGGGTTTTACTTTCCAATTTGGATGCCTCTGACTCTTTTGCCTAGCCTAATTGCTCTAGTAAGGACTTCCAATTCTATATTGAATAGGAGAGGTGAGAGTGGGCATCATGTCTCTTATTCCTGATCTTAGAAGAAAAGCTTTCAGTTTTTCTCCATTGGATATAATGTGAGCTGTGTTTGTCCTTTATGAAAGTCTTTATGGTGTATGAGGTATGGCTCTTCTCTTGAGGTATGGCTCTTCTCTCTCTGTTAAGGTTTTTTATTATGGAGGGGTGTTCTATATTGTCAAATGCTTTTTCTACATCTGTTGAGATGATTGTGTGATTTTCACTTTTCATTTTATTGACATAATGTCTTCTTGCATTTGTTGATTTGCATATGTTGAACCATTCTTCCTTCCCAGGGATAAATCCCAGTTGGTTTGATGTATAATCCCTTTAATGTGTTCCTGAAGTTGGTTTGCTAATATTTTGTTGAGATTTTTTGCGTATGTATTCAGTAGGGATATTGGGTCTGTAGTTTTTTTGTGGTATTCTTAATCTGGTTTTGGTGTCAGGGTAATGCTAGCCTCATAAAAGGAGACAGAAAGTGTTCCCTCCTTGTTACTTTGAAAGAGTATGAGGATGATTGATTGGGGCTAATTCTTCCTTAAGTGCAGCAGAGACTTCTCCAGTGAAGCCATCTAGTCCTGGCATTTTCTTGTGTTGGGAGTTTTTGATTACTGATTCAATCTCTTTACTAATTAATAGTCTGTTCAAATTTTCTGTTTCTTCCTGATTCATTCTTGGTAGGCTGTGTGTGTTTCTAGGGATGTATACATTTCGTCTAGTTTATATAATTTGTTGGCATATAATTCATAGTATTTAAGATTTTATGTGTTTCTGTAATATCTATTGTAATGCCTTCTTTTCATTTCTTTTTTTTTTTTTTTAAGATTTTATTTATTCATTCATGAGAGTCAGGGGTGGAGCCCAATGTGCAACTTGATCCCAGGACCCTGAGATAATAAACTGAGCCAAGGGCAACTGCTTAACTTACTGGGCCACCCAAGCGCCCTTCTTCCTCATTTCTGATTTTATTTTATTTTATTTTTGACCATTCACTTCTTTTCCTCTTAGTCTAGCTAAAGGTTCATCAGTTTTGTTTATCTTTTCAAAGCTCTTGGTTTTGTTAATTCTTTCTGACATATAGCTCGTCTTATTTCATTTATTTCTACTCTAATCATTATTTTCTTCTTCTGACTTTCGGCTTAGTTTATTCTTTTCTTAGTTCCTTGAATTGTAAAGTTCTTTATATGAGATAGTTCTAATTTTGTAATATATGCATTTACTGCTACAAATTTTCCTCTCAGAATTGCTTTTCCTGCATCCCATAATATTTGTTTTGTTGTGTTTTTATTTCATTTGCTTCAAGATAATTTTTTATTCCCCATTTGGTTTCTTCTTTGACCTAGTGGTTTGGAAGCGCACTGCTTTGTTTCCATATATTTGTAGATTTTCTTACTTTCCTCTTGTTGATTTCTAGTTTCATACCATTGTGGTCAGAGAAGATAGTTGGTATGATTTCAGTTTTTTTAAATTTGCCAAGACTTGTTTTGTGGCCTGTCCTGTGCTCTGTCTTGGAGACTGTTCATGTGCCCTTAGGAAGAATGTTTATTTTGCCGTTGTTGGTTGGAATGTTCTATATGTCTGTTAAGACCATTTATTCTGAAATGTGGTTTCAATTCCAATGTTTCCTTATTGATTTTCGGTTCCTAACAGATAGTGGGGTATTGAAGTCCCCTACATTTACTGTTTTTCCTTTAATATCTGTTTTATTGCTTAATATATTTTCAGTGCTCAGGAGTTGGGAGTGTGCATGTTTACCATTGCTTTATCTTTGTAGTTTCTTGACTCTTTTAATCATTATATAATGTTCTTCTTTAACTCTTGTTACCTTTTTTTCGCTTGAGGGCTATTTGTCTAGTCATGGGTCTGCTCACCTTTTTGTTTTTGTTTACTTTGTATATCGTCTTCTGTCATTTCACTTTTGAGCCTGCGTGTATCATTAGATGGAAATGAGTCTCTTGTAGGCAGCATATAGTTGGGTTTTTTTGTTTTTTTAATCCATCCAGCCACTCTTTGTTTTAAATGGTGAGTTAATGTTCATTTATGTTTAGGATGATTATTGATATGTAAAGATTTACTACTGCCGTTTCATCTTTTTTCTTCTGGTTATTATTATTATTTTTTATTGTTTTTCCTTTTGTTTCTGTCTGTAAGTTGGTTTTCCGTTAGTGATTTGCTCAGTCTCCCATTTTTTTAGTTTGTCTCTCCTGTAGGTTTTTGCCTTGTGGTTACCTTTAGGTTACATAAAAGATCTCCTGGACAAGCAGTCATTTTCTGCTAATAAAAATTATCTTCACTTTCCTATAAAGATTCCATTGTTTTAATCTTCCCCTTTTATATTTTTGATGTTATAGTTGTATTTTTTATATTATGATTTCATTATCAAGTTGTAGCTATATTTTTAATATGCAATTTTTTTAAAATTTTTATTTTTTCATGTTAAGTAGGCTCCATGCCCAATATGAGGCTCGAACTCACAACTAAAAAAGAGTTACAGTATTCTAATTCTGAGTGTTCTATTTATTACCTTAATCAGAGTTTTCTGTCTTTTGGTCTTTTCATTTCAGCTTGAGCTCTTTTTAACCCTTTTTTTTAATGATTTATTTTAGAGAAAGGGAGCAAGTAAGCATGGGAGGGAGGGGAAGAGGGATAGAGAGAATTTTTTTTTTTTTAAGATTTTATTTATGTATTTGACAGAAAGAGCTATCACAAGTAGGCAGAGAGAGAGGAGGAAGCAGGCTCCCTGCCGAGCAGAGAGTGGGATATGGGCCTTGATCCAAGGACCCTGAGATCGTGACCTGAACTGAAGGTGGAGGCTTTAATCCACTGAAACACCCAGGGGCCTGAGAATTTTTTTTTTTTTAAGATTTTATTTATTTATTTGACAGAGAGAGAGAGAACATAGGCAAAGAAGCAGGCAGAGAGAGAGAGAGGAGGAAGCCGGCTCCCTGCCGAGCAGAGAGCCTGGCTCCATCCAAGGACACTGAGATCATGACCTGAGCCAAAGGCAAAGGCTTAACCCTCTGCGCCACTCAGGCTCTCCTGGGGGGTGGGAGATCTTCAGCAAACTCCATGCCGAGTTTGGAGCTTGATGCAGGACTTGATCTCATGACCCCGAAATTACCACCTGAGCAGAAAACAAGTGTTGGACACTTGGCCAGTTGTGCCACCCAGGCACCCCTTAACATTTCTTTGATTATGTCTAGTGATGGTGAACTCCCTCAACTTCTGTTTGTCTAGGAAAACCTCTGTGTCTCCTTTGTGTCTCAAAAACCACTTTGCCAGTGGAATATTCATGGCAAGAATGGTATGCTTTACTGATTGAGCCAGCCAGGTGCCCTGGGTTTCTTTTTTTTATTTTTTAAAAATCTTAGTTCTTTCTCCTCTAACATCTGAATCATTTCTATATTTCTATCCTTGAATGTGCTGATTTTCTCTTCCATAGGATCTGCTCTATTTCCAGTGCATTCTAATTCATTTTTCATATATTGAGTTCTTCACCCCAGAATTTTTTTTTATAGTTTTAATCTCTCCAGCAAAATACTCCTTCTGTTTAATTTTATCCCTGAGATCATTGAGTTGCTTTTCTGAGTTTTCTAGTAACTCATTGAATTTCTTCATAATAGCTGTTTTATATACTTGATCAGTTAGATTACAGCATTTCATGTCTTTGGGTTCGGTTGCTGGAAAATTGTCATTTTTCATTGTGGCACCATATTATTGTGATTTTTCATGGTATTAAATGGAAAGTGCTTCAATTTCTCCATTTGAAGTAATAAACACCTTATTTAGGCGAGGTTTTGTTTACTTTGATTCTTAACAATTCAACAGGTTTGTATTTAGGAGCCTTCATTTTGTTTCCCAGAAGGTGGCACTATAGTACAAGCCTTTGGTTTCTCTTACCAGAGCTATTGAGTAGATACATTTAAAAGGGAAAAAAAAAGGACCAAGGGTGGCTGCATAGCTTGGGGAGAGGTGTATATTTAGCAGGTTTTGGGTATGTTAGTTGTCTGCCAGGGATCCTCAAGTTGGTAGAGGGGGGGTACCAGAGGTCCATGGGTGGTCCTCTTATCCCCAGAGGGCAGATAGCAGGGGACCCTTTCCTTCAGTTCTCTTTGCTTACTTCTCTTTCCTTCCCCTCTTCCCAGTCACTGTGGTTTCTCTGCAGAGAGGGTAGCTGGTTTTTGAAGCTCCAGCGTGAATGGTTAGGCAGACCCCTATTCCCCTGCCTTTACCCACCACCTCCTGTGCAGGAAGGGTTATGCTGGCATCCTGCTAGACCAGCCACCACCTTCTCAGCTGTTGCCACAGCCTCTGTGGTCCAGTCTACTTACTGTCGGATGCACAGATGGATAGATCTCTCAGGTGTCCTAGTATCCTGTGCAGAGGTGCTTTTTTCCTCCCTTCAGTTATGGATATCTAGTTAGTTGTAAATCAAAGAGGAGAGAAAAAGGGATTGACTCATGGTGCCATGATGCTGATGTCTGTAATATAGTTTTAAATGTAATAAGTACTTCAGGACCTTTTTGGGGCATTTTATAAGAAATCGTCAATGTGACTGTAGTTACATGTTTATATTACTTTCTTTAATGATATCTCCAGTACTTACTTTACCTTTTATAAAGTTTAATTCTTTATAATAGTGAACGAGATAGGTCCCATTTTGAAAACTGTTCATATACCTGCAGTGACCAATCTCTGAAGTTTTTCATGCACTCTCTCAAATTGGATTCTGTTAAAGTTTGAAGCTTCTGATGACATTAAATAGACAAAATTGGAAGAACAGTTCTGTGAGGAATTATGACTACTCATTTTCGTTAGGAAGAGGCTTTTGAATCCAGCAGCCATTGTTGGCTTCAGAGTAAGATTAGATTTTATTGCCACGCTGCAGTGTTTGGACATTTTGGGACAAGATTGTGGTTATACTGGCAAAGATAAAATCTGGGCAGTAACTGTAACAGATTTTTTTTTTTAAAGAATGATACTAGGGTGTGTAGAGGTTTCATTAGATTATAGCATTTTTGGAGGCAGAGAAGATTAGTTAGCAGTTTTGTCTTGTAGCTTTAAGAGTGACTTGTGAAATGCCTGAATTTGGACTTTGGCAGGAGATTAAGAAGAAATGGCAATATTCTTGGGACTTGGGTACTGAATATATGTGAGAAGGAAAGGCAAGGAGGAAAGACTTGTCAATATGCTAGAGATGTTTTTTTGACTTTTTTTTTTTTACTATCTGTGACAGGTCTTTGAACTTGTTAGTACACCTTAAGTGTGTCATAATTGGTTTTGACCTAAACTGAGAGCTGTTTTTTGTGTTTTTGTTGATAATACTCTTGATTTAATGGGCTCTTACACGGTATTATAGTTAGTTGATACTTCTCAACACATTGTAGTGGGTCCGGGGAAAGGGAGACTAGTTACCTAGAATCCCTGTAGAGAGAACAAACAAGCATAGTATACCAGTAGTAACAATTGAATAGGACAGACATGTGTACAGATCATAAGGTCTGGCAGTTCAGGAAAAATTTATTAAATGTTTATACTTTGTTGAATTTTGTTATTATTTATCTCTTCCAAAGGGTTAAAATTTAATCACGAGTGTTCAAAAAGAGGGATTCTGTGGCTTTTGAAAAATAGGGTAGGGGGAAATTTTTTTATTTTCAGGTTACATACTGAATTATTTTAAGTTCAGTTAGCTAGGTTTTTTCCAAACTTCTAGTCTTAGTGCTGTTTCTTTTGGATAATTCTGCCGCTTCTTGGTCGTGAAAGAAAATATTTCCTGGCTTCCTCTTTCTCTTAGTAACTGAAAAGATGAAATAACTCAGCTCTGGTTTATAAGTAGGTAGACTGTGAATGTGGCCTTTGGAGGCCAGAGTCCTTCCTCAGAGCACTCAAGTCTTCTGTGAATCAGAATATGCAACATGGACTAAATGTGGAGTTCTGTTGTGGGATGCCACATCAGCATTTCACCTCCAGACCCACTTTTCTTTTAAGAGACAGTTCTGTGACATACTATAACCATACCTGTCTGCTCAGTTTGCCATTTGGGCTACTGTTTTTTGCAGTGAACCGCATGCATTTTTCCAATCTGAGTTAGTGGGCCTTGTTTTTAAGAAGATGAAATTGACTTTGTCTTTGAATCAGATACTTAACAGATACATCTTATTTATTTATTTATTTGTTTGTTTATTTATTTATTTAAAGATTTTATTTATTTATTTGACAGAGAGAGATCACAAGTAGGCAGAGAGGCAGGCAGAGAGAGGAGGAAGCAGGCTCCCTGCTGAGCGGAGAGCCCCATGCGGGCCTCGATCCCAGGAGCCTGAGATCATGACCTGAGCCAAAGGCAGAGGCCCCAGCCCACTGAGCCACCCAGGCGCCCCAGATACATCATTTATTTATTTATTTATTTGAAGGTTTTTTATTTATTTGACAGAAACACAGCTAGAGAGGGAACACAAGCAGAGGGATGTGAAAGGGAGAAGCAGACTTCCCGCTGAGCAGAGAGCCCAGTGTGGGGCTAGATCCCAGGACTCTGGGATCATGACCTGAGTTGAAAGCAGATACTCAATGATTGAGCTACCCAGGCACCCAACAGATACTTTTAAATGAGTTTAAGGGACTGGTTCTCAGGTGAGATGGGAGGACTCCTGAGCTTTCCTGAGACCTTTCATGGGGTCTGTGAAGTGCTCCCATTTGCAACTATTTATCTGTATGAGGTCAGATTTCTTTATGTATTTCAGCCAAAATGGCATATCCCAACAGATTGAATATAAAAGTAGGTATTAGAATTGTTCTGTCTTCTTTTAAGCCATACATTTAATGGTAACGTTTATTCGTTTTCTCACCAAATTTTTATTGTGTTGTGGAATTATTATTTTTCACTAAAAAAAATAGGGTATTTAGTTTCAGGGGAAGCTGTTAGTCATGGAATTCTCCCTATCCCTGCCCTGTGTAGGGACAGGACCCAAAGGGGAAGATGAGTCATTTTCAAGGACCAATATGATGTAGGAGGAGAGGAAGGCAGTCCCCTTTACCTGGATTCATTAGCTATCAGAATGATGTAAACCTGGAACTGCTCAGCGCCATCTTTGTTGCCATGTGGAGAGGGCCTCCTTAAATGAATTCAAGGGAAAGCAGAATGGAAAGAGGGTCCTGGTGAATATCATTTGAACTCCTGGATCCAGCTTTGCCTAAAGTTAGCCTTACCCTTAGACTTTCCATTTACTAAATTCCTGCTTTTGATTACCATCACCCCTCAAAGGGCTACTTATGTTAAATTGTAGGTTTTTTATTTATTTTGTTATTTTAAACTAAATAACTTAATTTTTTTCAGTTTTCCTAATATGGTAAATATTGATAAATGTAGCCCTTTTAAATAAAAGCACTTTGGAGTTCTCTGTAGTTTTCAGCATGTAAATTGATCTTGAAACCAAAGTGTTTGAGGGCTACTGTTCTCAAGGAAAGAAGGCACTGATGCTATTTCTTGGGGGCTAAGATAGGGAATGAAAGATAGTTTTCAGTGTTATAATTGCATGTATTGTGGTAAGTGCAGTGATAAGAAGTGATTTGTATGATGCTCATGGTTGGATCATGTTTAGATATGCTTATTTTGTGGTTGTGGTTCTGTTTTGTAGAATGAAGTGGGTGTGATAATTCTTAATGAATAACCTTTGCTGTACCTAATTACTCCATGCAAATATCTATTTTTGCCTCCTTATTTGAATTGAATGAAACTATAGTAAACTATGGCAATTGAATTTTTCAGTGTATGTATTATATTTGTTGTAATGGCATTTGGGTTTTTAAAAGTATTCCTAAGTACAGAATAATAGAACTATGACTTTGATGCAAATCAGATATTTTTCTTGAATATAAAGTGAAAATTTGGTAGGAACAGATGTGGGTGTATATCCGTGTTCTAAAGTTACTGAGTTAACATATTCACATTTAATTTTTAATTTCCACTGCCACCTCCAGCTACACCTTCTCAAGATTACCAAAAATGGAAGCTTGGGTTAAATTCCTTCAGTTGTCTTCCACAGAATTTCTAAAGCCTCCAAGAAACTTGAGGAAAACAAAACAAACTTCTTTTTGAAAGAATGTACTGGAAGGCTAGCTTTTTTGTTTTCCTTGTTATTACTATTTTGAAAGTCCTAAATTAAAAAGTAAAAACTAATATGAAGAGTGTTTTAGGAAGATTAATTATAATCTTTATATCTAGGAGTGATTTAATTCATGTCAGTTCTTTTGGGAGGTTTTATTTTTATTTTAACATTTGATTTTCTGCCTTGCTTTGGCTTCTCCAGCTTTTTTAGCATATGTACTTCCCTCCTCAGATACTTTTGGAAAAGAATGACCTTCTTAGATAGTCACCCCTGCTAATGTTTTTCATCATTATTACTATATCCTTAACACAAATTCAGAGATTGCTAAAATTTTACTTTTATGCCTTTAAAGTCACTGGTTCGAATGATTTCATGGTGATCTAGACATTTTGTTAAAGCTCATTGAGCGTTTGATCTTAAATCTATAAAGAGGTGAGAAATTAGAAATCCACCTCTTCATGAATGCTCTCTTTTCTCCATCCCACTGGACTTATGTGCCTCATGTATAAGTAGGCATGTACTTCAGACCTTTTCTTTTGGGCTCCCTTGGCCTGGGCTGTCCTTTTTCCAGATAGCCCAAAGCCTACTTGTACTACACTTGGATCCCTGGTTAAATTCTCCCTGTTTAAATGTTACTTCATCAAGATTCTCCCCTGATGATGTTATATATTCTTGCTTTCTCTTCTTCCCTGTTTTTGAAGGATGAATGTGATATTTGGATGATAATCAACTTTTATTTTCAATACTTCATAAAGATGAAAAAGAAAGGGTCCTTGATAAAAGTGAGCTATTGATACAGTGGGATAGATTTGTATATATTCTCTCTGTCTCAATATTCTCTCATAGGTACTGTGTTGGCCCAGAGGCCACACATACATGTGTAAGAAGTTCTGTTTTTAGATTTTGGCATGTTTTTGATAAAACTCTCTTATATAGTACATATTTCAACTGTAGTGCCAGGTCACTTAAAATTTTTTATTGCTAATGTTTACAAAATAATTGAAAAGAATACTATATTGTCTTTTATTTCATGTATTTGCAAAATATTCCACAAACAAAATTAAGTCTAAGGGTTGTTATACTCTTTCAGAGTTGTGAAGAATTTACTGTTCAGTCCAGTCAGTGCTTATCTGCCAGGGGCTGTTGAGCCAATGGTTGAAACCATTCTAATGATGGAAAATGTATTCTCTTTTACACAGTTTATTCTGCCTTTGGGAGGCCTCTGATTATTAAAAAAGTTCATCTCTATTTTAAGCCAAAATCTGTTGCTTCCACTTACTGGTTCTAATTATATCCCGTGGACTAGGATGTATTGAATAAGTGTAATCTTTCTCGTGATGGCCTTTCAGTAATTTGAAAACCTACCCAGTTCTCTCTGACATTTCAATTTTCCAGGCTAAGAATCCTTAGTAAGCTCTCTGATAGTGATATCCATTTACCATTCTGGTCATTTTCCAGGAATCCGTTTGAGTTTGCTTATGTATTTGTAAAAGTGAAGCGATAGCCATGGCTCTCTTTACGGCTTGGGGAGCTGTGCTGGTTCCTCTCTAGTACTGTTTCTTATTTTACTACGTATTTATGATATGTTTCCCCCAACCATTTCACACTTTATCTCATTTGACATACTAAAATACTTAGTTGCTCCTCCTTCACCCCACCTTTCACAAACGCTGTTGGCAAGTCCTGTCTCATGCCTTCCTTCTTGGGTAGTTTTTGTGTTTTGGCCACCCAACCCTTTCGCGCGCGCGCACACACACACACCTCGGTAATTGTAGTTGGAGCACTCTGGTTGGTTTGATGCTTTATTAGCAGATTAGGTGCTTGCTGGATTGAGAAGTCCTTATGCAACATCAAATCAGTAGGAATTCAGCCTGTTTGCTAAAATAGGGATGAAGCCTGTCATTAGTGCTCTATGTACTACAGTATTTTCAAAATCTGTCCCCTCCCTCCCTCTCTCTCTCTCTGATCTGAAACATTTCAGTCTTACTTTTCTTTCACTGTTTCTAGAATGCTAGTAACATAGTATAGGTTGAAGTCTAGCTCTGACAAGATCTGTTCATTCAAACTGCAAACCTAGCATCAGTGTGGCAACTCGTGCTGTCAAGTACCACATGAACAGTCTCGCTTGCCATGGAGACTTTTTCTTAAATAACCCCTTACTATCTTAATATAATTTTCCTTTGATTAGGTAATTTAAACATCGTCACTGCATTAATTTTGCATAGCAGGTTGTTATTGGGTGTTCAGATGAAGTAGCACTGGCACTTTTAATTCAAACATAGAAAAGAGAACACATATTTTGCCCTTTCTCCTTGATTTATAACATGTGACATATTATTGAACTTCTGTAGTTCAGATAGTCTTTTATTTAGCTGTAATTTACAAGTACATATCTTTTTGTTTTCAAAAATATTAAATAGAAATGACTTTATAGGATTTAAGAAAAATTGCCTCTCATGTAAAGCCACCCATTTTGCCATTAAATGTGAAATTATAAACCTTGTTTCTACTATATAATTTGTAATTTAACAAATTTTAAGAAGTAATTTTCCCTTTCAGACTGTTTCAAGGATTTAGAATTTTTGTGTATGGTAGTTGATTTGCTGTGGTTGTTGTGATTTTATTGTTTTTTTTTGTGGTTGTTTATTCAGTTCAGTAGCTTCCTATAGAAGATGTTGAGCAGTGATAGTTCAGGAATGAGTCTGTCTTGCTGTTTTATAAAACTGTGGTCCATAAACCATAATAATTACAAGAGTTATAAAGGTCTTTTTTTACATTTTTTAAAAAGATGTTATTTATTAGAGAGCTTGAGGAGTGGGGAGTGGCAGAGGGAGAGGGAGAAGCAGACTCCTTGTTGAACAGGGAGCCCAACACGGGGCTCAGTCCCAGGATCCTGAAGTTGTGACTGAGCTGAAGGCCAACACTTAACGGACTGAGCCACCCAGGTGCGCCTATGTTTTTAACTGCTAAAGTTTTAATTGGCTTCAAGTGTCCTATTTAGAAAAGTAATGGAGTGGCAATGGAATAGATTTGGTGTTAGTTAAGAGAACTGTAAGGTCATATTAAGTCATTAGAAAGGCCATTATTAAGTTGAAAATTCACCACGACAGTTAAGACCAGTGTTGAGATAAACTATAGCTTTTGGACTCAATGTGGAGACTCTAAATTTGTTTTTTAACAGCATTTGCAGTAAAACAGTATAACACAGTGGTAGTATTATGTTTCACAGTGATTTTTCAATAAATTAAAGTATGTTTAGGTTGATGTCTAGTTAAGTGTTTACTTGACTGCTTATTCAGGTTACCTAACGTAAGTAGGCATTGTTTCATGATTTCTCAAGCAGTATTACCAAATTGCTGGATATAAGTATATCTATAGATACATCATGAGGTTATATTTGTCCCATTTCTTTGGGCTTCGTCACAGATGTATTTCTTTACTCGTTGTGGTAAAACAAAAAAAGGTCATAAATCATTTTGTCTGTATTTTTTTAAGTGTTGGCTTAAGTATATTGAAGGAGGTATATAAAATGGAATTTTTTCTTCTTGTTTAATAGTTCATTTTGTCTTTATAAATAAATGGAAATAGATCTATAAGAAAAATATTACTGACAAATCACCCTTAAACTTAGTAACACAGTAGACATTTATCACCTCATCATTCCTGTGTCAGGAATTTGGAAGCAGTTTAGCTAAATATTTCTGGCTCTGAATCATGAGATTGCAGTTAAGCCGTAGATCAGTTAGGTCCGCAGTCTTCTCAAGGTTCTGTGGTGACAGTAGAATCAGCTTCCAAGCTCATTTACATATGGCTATGGCTATTGGCAAGAGACCTCAGTGCTCTGTTGACTGAAGACTTCATTTCATTGCCACATGGTACTCTCCATAAGGCTGCTTGAATGTCCTTGGAACATAGCAGCTGTTTTCTCCAGAAGTGATTCCAGAGTGAGAGCAAGGATGATGGCACTATACTTTGTATGTCCTAGTCTCTGAAGGCAGACACCATCACTTGTGCTGTTCTGTTTGTTTAGAAGCAACTCCCTAAATTGAGCCTACTCTCAAAGGGTGGGGAATCAGGCTCTACCTCCCAAAGAGAGGAGTGAAGAATTGGAAGACGTACTTAATGACCACAGTAATGTAAACTAGGAAGTCTTAGAACATATGATAAATGCTATGCTAGTTCCTTAATAGTAGTTGTCAATTCTGATGCTGTATTAGACTTACCTGTGTAGCCTTTATAAAACAACGAAGCAAAATACAAGTGGTTGAATTAGGCCTCTTAATTCACTTGCAGTCAGCTTTTTCTATAGGTGTTTTCTACCGTGCAACCAAAGCTCTTCATTGTCTTTAAAGATGTACAGTTTGATTCTGAGATATAAGTTACTGCTGTGCTTTTGTAGAACTGTTATAGAATAGAGCTGAATACAGTATGTACAGTTCATGGCACAAACTAGGTGTTCGGTAGATGTTAGTGCTTGGCTATTGCTACTAGTTTATTCTTATTTAGCCTAACTTGTAAAATGATCATTAATTAAATGAATGGGTAACAGTCTTAGCTTAGTCGAAAAACAATTATTTGGCTTTTTGTCAGGATGGGCATGGCTCAGGCATCAAAAACTTGCCTCCCTCACTCTTTTCCTCCTTCACTTAGTCCCCACTGTCTCCCTCCATCCAAAAAAAAAAAAAAAAAATCAGTAACCATAATTGTTTGTACTTCCTACATATTTATTATTCAAACATAAGTCAGTCCAAATACATAATTTCTTCTCTTTCCCCCACACATATGGTAACATGATAGCCAGTTTTCTCCACTTTGCTTTTTAAACATAACATATTGGTAACGAAAATTTCTCTGTGATAGGAACTCGTCCTCATTCTTTTTTGTCTTTGTGCTGTATTCATTCCCTAGTGTAGATTAGTATAATATATTTTTCCAGTCTTCTGTAAATGGACATTTTGCACATTTTTAGTTTTGCAATGAATGTGCCAATGAATGACTTGTGTATATGTCACTTTGAATATGTAAGTATGTTTGTAAAGTAACTTTAGGGAAGTAGAATTGCTAGGTCATTAACACTTGTAATTGTATGCTACCATACCTTAGGGGCTAAGCAGCCACAGTGTTTAAAAACTGCTTGTATATCTCTAGAATATATTTTCATATCTTTATATTTGCCAGCTTTATAGCTGAAAAATGGTATTTCAGTATAGCTTAAGTTTGAATTTCTCTTATGGATGAGGGTGCATTTTTACTCATATTTAGACTTCTTTTTCTGTTTAGCATTTATTCATATTCTTTGTCTTCTTTCTCTTATGGTTTTGGTCTTTTACTGATAAAAACTACATATTAGGAGAATTCACCTTTTGGAATGGGTTAAATTGAGCTTTTTAAATTTCTTTTGACTCTTCAATCCAGAGTTTTTGCCTTTTTATCTGTGTGCATTTGTAATCAAATTACTCTTGTAATATAGATTTCTGTCATTACTCAGAAGGTCTTCATTAATCCAGAGTTACAAAATAACTTTCTTATTTTTTTCCTAATACTTTAGTGGTTTCATGTTTTTCAGTTTTAGATTTATTGTGGTGTATGGAATCAGTTATGGAACCAGTTCAGGTTTTAAGTAGATAACTGCCAACTTGTCTCAGTATCATTTATTTTGTAGTTCATCTCTTGTTCATTGATTCGGATGCCTCCTTTATAAAATCAGAATTCATATATTTATTTATTTGGGTCTGTTTCTAAACTTGTAGTATGTTTTCAGGTTTTCATTTAGTGTGCTCCATGTCTGGGTTTTCTAGCTGTTAGTTCTTGGGGTAGAGGAAAGGGGAGGGTGCTTTTTGTATTTTTATTCATTCCACGCTAATAGTTTTTGATGCTCTGGTACTATTTTTACTTTGTTATCACTTCTCTTTTTAATAATAAGAAAGCCTACTGAATTTAATACATGTATTAGTACAAATGTGGAAGGATACTGAATAGTGGCGATGTAGATAATACAAGATACTATAAGGGAAAACTTGTATTTCTTCATTGCCTTTCATGGGGTAGGTGCTTTTTACATATTTTAATCCACCTGACTGTTTATCATATCAGCTAAGTCTGTTTGTAACTGGAATTTTTAGAATGTGCAGTTAACACTGCTTTTTTTTCTTCAGTTGTGATGCAGATCCATCAGCCCTAGCAAAATATGTTCTTGCTTTGGTAAAGAAAGACAAAAGTGAGAAAGAGTTAAAGGCATTATGTATTGATCAACTGGATGTATTTCTTCAAAAAGGTAAAATCTTTGGTTTAAAAATACTAGTTTATTTTAATAAATACTTTAAAGCAGGGTTTACCAAAATATTAAAGGAACTCAATAAAAGAACAGATTCTAATTGTAACAAAGTTGAATAACAGTATTATTACTGATTATAGGTTATTTATAATGTAAACTTTTTTCATTAATAGCTTTATTCTCTTAAAGCAAGCTAATATTTTTCTTAAAATATTAAGTAAATGAATGCTTGTTTATTTAAAGATTGTGTTGCTTAAGAAGCTACTTGGAATGTTGTCTCAATAGTACTTCAAACTTTTTTCACTTTGCTACCATCTAGATAATAATAATATTTATGTTCGGCACTCTGGATGCAGGGTACTTGGAGACTAGTCATGGCTGGAAGCAACTGGCCCAGAAGCTCTGGCCATCCTAGCTAGTTCTACTACTCTGAAGTTCAGTGGATTAATGTTACCATAGGGTTTGTGTCATGACTCTTTGGTTGGGAAGCTGTTGGTCTTAGTTATTTCTAGAGTTTTAAAAGTCAGTGTATACTTCATCATATTGAACTCTGAAGTGTGGAAGGGAGGATTCATATCTTAGCAAATGTCTTTAATTTGTGTTTTTGTTTTGTTTTGTTTTTGTTTTCGTTTTTAGAGACACAGATATTTGTGGAAAAGCTTTTTGATGCTGTGAATACAAAGAGTTATCTACCTCCTCCAGAGCAGCCATCATCAGGAAGCTTAAAGGTAGAATTTTTTCAGCACCAAGAAAAAGATATTAAAAAAGAAGAGGTAAGGATTTGTGTGTTAAACCTTAGATGTTCTTTAAAAACATAAGGTATAATTAAACTGAGTTTTACTTTCTGTATTTGTGTCAAGGATCCTCAGGACCATCCCTAGGAGCAGTCATAGGACTTAGCACTTAGTCATACTCATGGCTACGACTTCTTGCAGCAAAATCAGCAAAAAAGAAAAAGTAGGTGTTGCAAAGTCTGGGGGAAAATAGACATAAGCTTCCAGAGGCTTCTCCCCGGAGAGTCACACAGGATGCACGTAACAAGTAGATTCAACATATGTGAACAAGGGAGGCTCATTAGAGACTCAGTGTCCAGGGTTTTTATTTAGGGCTGGTCACAGATGCATCTTCTGCCTACTATGTCCCAAAATTGCATATGCCCAGAGGAAAGCACGTGTTCAGCATAAAACCATATCACTGACACAAACAATTCAGGCATATAGTGAGCTATTATTATCAGGAAATGACAACCCTCTAGAAGTCAAAGTTCAGAGATACCAGCCAAGGGCCTACCTTATAATAAGCAGGCCTTTCTAAGGATAACAGTTTCAGGCTTGCTTTCTAACTGTTTTCTATATAGTATCTTATAGCTGTGGACTCGTATTATCTGTGTTCTGTGAAAATAATTAAATTGACTTTAGATCTTTTTGCTTCTGTCCTGCCTGTATTTTTTAGGGGACTGCTTTTTAAGGTAGTCACATTAAAAGGACCTTCACAGGGCAGCAGGCATGACTTCATCCTTTAAGAGATTTTGAAGGGTTTACCTTTTATGCAAGATTGCCATTCTTGCTTAATAACCATAAAAATTCAGATCTTTTAATTTGATGTTTAAGATTGTAATTCGAGCAAAACTAATTGACAGTTAAGGTATTAGTTTCTGCAGTTAGCCTAGCTTTAAGTCAGATAAATCTTGGTTAAAATTTTGGCTTTATCAGTCAGTGCTTTATGACCTTGAAAATGTTACTTTTCTAAGCCTTAGTTTACTCAGCTGTGAAATGGAAATATATAAGGTTGTTGTGAGGAATAATAAAAATGTTGTCTGTAAAGCACTTGGTGTAGTGTGTAGCATGTAGTATGTTCACAATAAATGGCAGTTCTATTATTGCTTGAGAGATTGTTGTGTGGTGGAAGATGTGATTGGGCTTGTTCCCCTTATACCTTTTTTTTCTTTACAGATTATGTAAGTAATATTTGTTTATTATGTAATAATATAAATATATGTATAATATTACATAGTAATTCTCAAATATATTTTTATTTCTGTATCTGAACATATTTACACGTTACATATATATAGTTACACAGACATGTACATAAAACACCCATGACTTCTTTGTGCAAGGAAAGACCAGCAATGATTTTGTGCATATTTCATACCTAACAGTAGGGGTTCTGTTAATAAGTAAGGAAGAAAGGGATAGTGGCTATGGAGCTGGCAACTGCATATACCACATAGAGATGCACAGTAAGTTAGTTTTGCTCACCAGTGGAATTTTGGTGGGTTCTAGAATTTTGCTATTGCAAATCATATTCTAATTCTTAGAAAATCTTAAGTAGTAGTCTCTTGAGAAGCAATATGAAGTCTTCCCCCAAAACAAGTTAGTGGCAAAACCTTAATATTACGTCTGTTGACCTAGTATTTCTCCACAGTTTTCTTGACCAGTTATGAAGGATATTTATCCCTAATCTTTCAGACTGTCAAAATGTCAGATGACAACCTGGATTTAAAATACTATGGGCATAGTAAAAGTTCCCAGTTGAGCATGTACTGTGGAATATGATGACCTATGAACATAAATTCCTTGTGAATTTGTGTTGAAGCAAGTAGAAGGGAAAAGGTGCATTGTACTCTGGTTTTTTGTGGGGTGGGGAAGGGTCAAAATGGACGGGAAAAGGAGAAAGACCGTATAAGAAAAAAAAGTCAGACCGTTTAAAAAAAAGGCTTTTAAGCAGTTTTTCTCTCAGAGTTTGGCCTATTGATAGGATTTCCATTTAATTTATCACCCAAATTGGACACTTCTGACAGAGGGTCTTACCCAGAGGGGTATTGGAACACCTGGCATAAACTGGGACACTGTTACATTATCCTGCAGACTGCCTGCATCAAATTGTCTTAGAGTTCTTACAAAAAATGCAAAATCTTGAGCCCTGTCATATTTACAGAAGCCACATGTTCAGTATTTCCTGTATATGTTTATCTCTGAATCTTTTTTTTTTTTTCTGGTAAAACCTATTAATGTCCTATGTAACCAATTTTAGACAGTATAGCATGAAAAATTTTGGCCTCAGAAAAGTAGCACTGATCAAGGGAATGTTTTCCAGAGCTGCTTTCTATTAATAATATAATATGAATGGAGGCCATTTTCTCTTATATCTCTTTTTCTGACTTGGTTAGTTTTAATGCATTCTGCTATGTTTCCTAATGTGTTTGGTACCAGACCAAATCCATGAAACCAAAACATACATGTATGTCGGAGTTTTGAAAGAACTAAAATTGACTTTCTACTAATAATGTTAAAATGAGGACATTTGGGGGCGCCTGGGTGGCTCAATTGGTTAAGCGACAGCCTTCGGCTCAGGTCATGATCTCGGAGACCCGGGATCGAGTCCCACATCGGGCTCCCTGCTCGGCGGGAAGCCTGCTTCTCCCTCTCTCACTCCCGCTGCTTGTGTTCCCTCTCTGGCTGTGTTTCTCTCTGTCAAATAAAATCTTTGAAAAAAAAAAAAAGGACAGTTGCCTAAGTCTTTTCTCACCACTGTTATCTAAGATAAAGATTTCTGAGTTTCTTTAGCATTCACTTTTTAACTTTTAGCAAACCTTTCTTCTATGGTTAAATTAAATGATTGTGCTTAGAAAATTTCTTTTAATGCTTTTAGAAGAGAACAATTTTATGTCTTTATTTTAATATCAATTAATTCATTGAAATAGTAACGTGGCAAGGAATAACTTGCTAAACTTAATGGAAATTTTTCTTTGTATATCAGATCACAAAGGAGGAAGAGCGAGAGAAGAAGTTTTCCAGAAGGCTAAATCATAGTCCTCCCCAGTCAAGTTCCCGATACAGAGAAAATAGGTGATTGATTGATTGAACCATGTTCAGTGTTTAGACATAGGACATCTTTTATATGAATGCTTAGACTTGATGATCTTTCTCCTAGGGGCAAATAATGTCTGCTCTTCTATTGGTCTTAGAAAGTGTAACTCAGTTCCTTTCCTACCAAGAATATCTGTGTCAGATTCATAGGTCCTGGAAGTGAGATTTAGAATAGTGCTTGGCAAACATTATTATCGTATTTATTTCTAACTTCAAATTCCAGTGAAATCTTAATGTGAGAACTTTTTTTGCCTGAAGTTTCCCTTTAGTATGAATAAATTATTTTTCCCACTGACACCTCAGAAGCATGTAGTGTGGGGAATAGATTGGCTACATGCCTGTTAATTATGAGATTATGTGTGTACAGGACAACATGTACTAGGAGACTGGATGTACTGATGCTAAATGTATAGATGTCTTTGTATATAAGGGTAAGGATCGAGACTTTGAGAGTTTTTTCCCTTCAAAGGAGTTTTAGAGTTCTTGTTCAGTTTTTCAGTTTGAGTTTCCTCTGTATGTGGTGGAATAAATAATCATGATGTTTATAGGAATTAAATGTGACTTTTGCATTTAATGAGTTTTTTCTGTATGGACTAAATTATTTTCCTAAAAGTGATCATTTATTTCTTTAGAAGTCGTGATGAGAGGAAAAAAGATGATCGGTCTCGCAAAAGAGATTATGATCGAAACCCTCCTCGAAGAGATTCATATAGAGACCGGTACAATAGAAGACGAGGCCGAAGTCGCAGTTACAGCAGGAGTCGGAGTCGAAGTTGGAGTAAAGAGAGGCTTCGTGACCGAGATAGAGATAGAAGCAGGACTAGAAGCAGAAGCAGAACACGAAGCCGGGGTAAATAAGCCATATATATTTACATTTTGATTGCATTCTTCTTTGGTGCATAAGCTGTATTTGTGAATAAGCTGTATTTTAAAATGGTTTTAATTTTTGTCACTGTTGTCTTCATTTTTTCTATTTTGATGTATTTTGTGGTCTAAGTGAATGCTTTTTAAAAATTTTTATTTAAAAATTTTATTTCATGCAAATTAAAACCACAGTGAATCACCACTGCGTGCCCAATTACAATGACTAAAAGTAAGAAGGCTGACTATCTAATATTGGTAAGGATAGAGGTAAACTGGAATTCTCTGGAAAACACTTCACAGTATCTTAAATTTAAATCTACCACCTACCAGTCCTCCTAACTCCAGAGTATTTATGTAAGAGAAACAAAAGTGTATTTCCACACAAAGACTACGCAAATGATCATGGTACCTTTCTTTGAAATAGACAAACAGTGGAAACAGCGTATTATGTGATATCATGTGAATAGATAAACTGATGTGCCCATACAGTGGGAGAAATGAGAAAAGCATGGAACTTTTGGTATACGTCACAAAAGGATAAATCTCAAAATAATAATGCTGAGTGAAAGAAGCCAGATAAAAAAGAATATGCATGTATATAAAGTTTTAGAAAATGCGAACTAATCTCTGATGACAGAAAACAAATCATTGGTTGCCTGGGATGTAATAAAGGGCAGAGAATTATCGAGTGCAAGGATATTTTGGGGGGATGATGCATATGTATCTGTGTATATTATTTTGGTTATGATTGGTTTCACAGAATATACATAGATAAAATTCATTAAGTTGTTCAGTTAATTCATTAAATATGTTCAGTTTATTATATAAGAGCTATATTTTAAAATTAGGAAAACAGTTAAAATTCTCATTTCAGATGAGTATATTTGCAAGAGCATGTCATTTCCAACTTTTTTTTCCCAATGTTGTTATTGAAAGGAAGATACTGGAAGCTATAAAACAACTAAAACACTTTCAAGTAAAACATCTTTACTCAGACTTAGATTTTTGCTACTCTTTTAGCCTTTTATTGTACAGTCACCTTTCATCTTTGGGAAATAATATTTATGGTCTTTGTATAAACTTTATACTTCTCTTTTACTCTTGTCCTAGCATTTTCCCTCTGTAATCTAGGTATACTAGGGCTTTTCTGCACATTGCTTCACTTAACAAATCTTAATTCCTTTTCTCCTTGGGACCGTATGTAGTCCAATTAATGGTTTTGTTCATGTTTAATGTGAACTCCTTTTCCTTCCTCTTGGCTCATCCATTTCTGTCTTCAATAGTTTTCATTACTAAGACTATTAATAGTGTATACTATTTGTTTAAAAACCCATGCAGGGATCTTTAGGTAGATTACAAGTAAATGTTCATCACAGAAAGAAATAACCATACTTTAATTGTAAATTTTGTTTTGTGGGCTGAAGTTATACATACTAAGATTGCACTAAAGAAAATTAGAAAAAAATCTCTTTTCTGTAAACAGCACTCCAAGGAGAAAAAGCTCATTAAGAACAGCAAATTTTGTGTGATTTTATAGTTCAGGTCATATTGAAAAGAAATAGCTTATCTTGGAACATTGTATATTTATTTAGTAGTTTTTAAAAGAAAAGGAGGCTTGTGTACAATGTGAACATTTTTGCTGTGTTTAGCAAAAATACCACTATTTTGTATATCTGGGACTTTTTTTTTAATAGGGTATAGTTTTATAAGTTGTTTATATTTTGTTGCAGAAAGAGATCTGGTAAAACCTAAATATGACCTGGATAGAACAGATCCACTAGAAAACAATTATACTCCAGTCTCTTCAGTACCAAACATTTCATCTGGTCACTACCCTGTACCTACTTTGAGCAGCACTATTACGGTAATTGCTCCAACTCATCATGGTAATAACACTACCGAAAGCTGGTCTGAATTTCATGAAGACCAAGTGGACCATAACTCCTATGTAAGACCACCAATGCCAAAGAAACGGTGTAGAGACTATGATGGTAAGTCTTTTACTGTTTCCTGAAGTACTGAATTATCCAGTTGATTAAATTCTGTAAGTTTAGGTTCACAGTTGTTCATGGACAGCCCAAGCCCAGTTAATGGTGGTAAGTTAGTCTTAGGCACTTCTTGAATTTCTTAGTATTATTTAAACCTTTATTAGTCACTACTGACTATTGTATATCTGTCTAAAGATCGTGCTGCTTTACACATAAGTCTTAATATATTTTTGAAGTTTACCAGACAAGAGTAGTACCTACTGAACTGTTTATCTGGGAATCTGCTACTGAAACATTCTTGACAAAACTCACTTTTTAGAAAGAAATGGTTATTGGCATGGAATTAGAAGCTAAAAATGTGAAGATCATCTATAAGAATTTATAAATGAAGATTCTCCGTTTTACTGTAAAAGTTTTATAAATTGGGGGCGCCTGGGTGGCTCAGTTGGTTGAGCGACTGCCTTCGGCTCGGGTCATGATCTGGGAGACCCGGGGTCGAGCCCCACATCGGGCTCCCTCCTCGGCGGGAGGCCTGCTTCTCCCTCTCTCAGTCCCTCTGCTTGTTTTCCCTCTCTGGCTGTGTTTCTCTCTGTCAAATAAATAAAATCTTAAAAAAAAAAAAGTTTTATAAATTGTACTGAAGTTATAGTTGCAATATTCTCAAAGTTTTAAGTGAGAGTTAAATAAAGGAAATGAAAAATAAATAAAGGAAATGCTTCCAATGACAGAAAGTATGTAAAAGTTTTATGCCTTCTTGCTAGCTAGGTATACTCATTTTAATTTGTGGATATACTTTTTTAATGTGTATGTTAGCTATATTTCCTTCATAAGTATTTTAAGTTGTTGGAAATTAGCTCTTGTGTTATGGTTAGTTATACTGGTCCAATATTAAAAATACTCTTGTTTATAAATATCTTACCTTTCTTATTTTATATGTCTGACACTTTTCTGTATTTCTAATTATTTTTGCTTACAGAAAAGGGTTTCTGTATGAGAGGAGATATGTGCCCTTTTGACCATGGAAGTGACCCTGTAGTTGTAGAAGATGTCAATCTTCCTGGCATGCTGCCTTTCCCAGCACAGCCGCCAGTTGTTGAAGGACCACCTCCTCCTGGACTTCCCCCACCTCCACCAATTCTTACACCTCCACCTGTGAATCTGAGACCACCAGTGCCACCGCCAGGCCCATTACCACCCAGCCTACCACCTGTCACAGGTAAGTAAATATAATTGTTTGCCAGCACCCATTATCTATCCATTCATAGCTTTTTAATCTTGGAACACTGGGGAAAAAAATTTAACAATAAAAAAAAAAAATTCAAAATGTATATGACCTTGCAAACATGTATGTGTCTCTTCCCCATTTTCTTTGGAAAATAATAAATACTCCTTAAAAAAAAAAAGTTAATAGTTGGATGCTTGCTTTTGTGAAAAATACCTAAAATAATCCTGAAGGTGCCTGCTAGAAACCAAGGGCAAGATACTCTTATTCAGAACACACCCATACTTGGCAGGCATTGCCAAACCTATGGTTTGCTATGGTTTGGAGTGGCCCTGACTTAGCACATCCCTGATGAATCCCAGTCCTAAGTAGTTCTTTGTAGCTTAAGACAAACCTGTTTTGGAATACAGTAAAATGATTTTTTGCCCTGTAAACTAATATAAGAATTTGAGTTTATAGATATTTTAATTTTGCTGATAAATGAGAATATCATGTTTGAATATATAATAACTTATTTTATTTGTTTGCTTTCAGATGATATTTCTTATTCTTTGGTTTTGACAGGACCACCACCTCCACTTCCTCCTTTGCAACCATCTGGCATGGATGCTCCCCCAAACTCTGCAACCAGTTCTGTTCCTGCTGTAGTAACAACTGGTATTCATCACCAGCCTCCTCCTGCTCCACCCTCTCTTTTTACTGCAGGTGCAGTTTTGCCCCTTTTTATATTCATAATGTGATATTTTAGAGCAGAGTTTTAAACAAGGAATTAAAAAATGTCTAGAGAGTGACTAGCTCTGTTAAGTTTATTTTTTTCACTAAAATACAGAATAAAATACAGACATGGTGAATGTATATTAAATTTAAGTCCTTAGGATTTTTAGAAGACTAAGTTCTATTTTCTAACTTTTTTGTTTTTATGAAAGTAAATTTTCTTTTTAATACATATAGCATGTTAGCTCTGTATTAGTAATGTTATATAACTTTTTCTATTATCAGTATAAAAAATTACCAAGTGGTGTTTTATAATTGTTTTTTAATTACAGTTTTTGTATTACCAGATACATATGACACAGATGGCTACAATCCTGAAGCCCCAAGCATAACAAACACTTCCAGACCTATGTATAGACACAGAGTGCACGCACAAAGGCCTAACTTGATAGGACTAACATCAGGAGATATGGATTTGCCACCCAGAGGTACTATGATTAATCTTTCCTTCTTATTTTCATATCAAGAGTGGCAAACATTTATAAAGAATATGATCCTGCATTTATTGGGGTTAAGTAAGGGATGGTGATTAAGTATATTCCTCTGATCCTTTGGTCTCTCAAGAGAAAAGGAAATGTGTGGTTCTCTATTTGTGTTGCTGATGACACTTTATTCTATCACCCAGGGGAAAAGGAATTTCCTGAAAGTACATATTTTCTTTTTTTTAAAAGAATAAATCTTTAGAAAAAAATTTTAGGACTATATTTGAGAGAGTGAGCGAGCGAGAGAGAGAGAGAGAGCACAAGCTGGGGGAAAGGTGAGGCAGAGGGAGAAGCATTTCCCACTCTGCAGGGAGCCTGACTCCAAGCTCCATGCCAGGACCCTGGGATCATGACCTTATCTGAAGGCAGGTGCTTAACCGACTGAGCTAGCCAGATGCCCCTAAAGTACATATTTTTTAAGGTAACTATTTTGGGGGTTATTACTTTTTTTATCATTTGCTGTCATTTTTTTTTAAGATTTATTTATTTAAGTGGAGAGGGACAGAGAGGGAGAGAGCAAATACTAATAAGCAGACTCTGTGCCCAGCACAGAGCCTGACATGGGGCTTGATCTCACAACCCTGAGATTATGACCTGAACCTAAATCAAGAGAAATGATGGGTCAGACATTTGTGCTACTCAGGCGCCCCTGTCCTTTATGGTCTTGCACTCTTGAAAGTAATGGTTTAGGGGTGCCTGGGTGGCTCAGTTGGCTAAGCATCTGCCTTTGGCTGGGGTGGTGATCTTGGGGGTCATCGGATTGAGTAATGCTTTAATTCCTGAAGATTTTTTTTGTAGATTGGATAATGAAATAAGTTTTACAAATTTTTACAGACTTGTGCTTGATATGTATTTTACATACAAGAATTTATTACTGGTTTGCTTATATTTTAATCAAAGGGAATTGTTTTAGGAAGTGACTCATCAGCTTTTAAAATTTTTTTAGAGGGGACAGACTTTTTGATAGAATTTCTAAATGAGAAAAGAAGATAAAAGTTGAGACAAGTCACAAGCTGGGACAGCAACGCTGCTCTGCTGGAAGAGAAAACTGATATACGGAGGTTTAGAGGAAGGGGGAAAGCTCACGTTAGTTTGAAAGAGGGAGCATTGGCGGCAGATATCAGGAAGTGAGGCATTGTCATCTATAATGCAAAATATATGTAGGCCAAGAAACTATATTTTTTTTCCCTAACTACTTCAACTGACTTTTAAATCCCATTTTCTTTGTAGTCTTGCCTTGTTGTCTTTTTTTCCTAGTCAGAACAAAAAGTCATGCCTCATCAATCATGAATAAAAGTCCAACTTCTTGAATAATAGTGCCTAATATGGTTTAGTAAACTTGCGATTGTTTATACTTAGCATTTTTTTTTTTTTTAAAGATTTTATTTATTTGACAGAGAGAAACACAGCCAGAGAGGAAACACAAGCAGGGGGAGTGAGAGAGGGAGAAGCAAGCTTCCCGCCGAGCAGGGAGCCCGATGTGGGGCTCGATCCCAGGTCTCCGGGATCATGACCTGAGCTGAAGGCAGTCGCTCAACCAACTGAGCCACCCAGGCGCCCCTATACTTAGCATTTTTAAATTTTTCATTGAAACTGTCAAATACTGCATCTAACTGGAGTATTCAAAGGACTTTTTGTTACAGAAGTGTGAGGAACATCATAATTTACACCCACTTTTCCCTCACACCTTTTAAATTCCCATTGAGGAATTCTAATAGCTATCATTAACAACAACAGAAGAAGAAAAATATTTTTTAAGAGTTTTATATAAGGGATATAAGATTGTTTATAAATGAATTATAAACCACTTAAGATTGTGGCTCTTCATCTCCCAAGTCTCTCCTGACTAATTCAGAGAAAAACCCATTCTTCTTTGGGTAACTGGTTAGCACCTTTTTTTCATCACACCAACACTCTTTGCTTTCACTGGAACCTCCTACATGAAGTATCTTTTTTTTTTTTATCTTGCTGCTTAGGTGTGGCAAAAATATATGCTACTGCAGGTCAATATTAGGCTCATTCTAAAGCCAGGCAAACTTTTTTGATGGTGATCAAGAAAAGGAAGAGGGATCATATTCCTTGCCTATAAATCTTACCATGTAGAAGTTGGCACTTAAGGTAATTTCAGCTCCACATGTGTGTAGTTAGAAGTTAGGGGAAGTGGCTGTACTGAAAAATGTCTAGTATGTATGGTTAGAAATTTGAATGCCTTTTCATACAGAATCATTGTATATAGTGATTTTTTTAGTACTATTCTTCATATACATCACATAGTATTTTTGGGATGTGGTTTAGGAATATATTTTCCACTAATAATATTGTTTTTACATATCACAGAACTGATTTAATACCCCATCTAAATTGAGTAGTACCTGTACTTCTATTATTTCATCTTTTTTCATCCCCCCGCCCCCCAAAAAATGTTTCATCTTTTTGCCTGTTTGGTTTGAAATTTATTGTCCTGGATGGTGACAGATACATAATTAGAAGTTTTAATATTAATATATAATTAATGTACATTTCTTACTGCCTATAGATGATGGCCTTAATTTAAATTTGTCATAGGCTATTATGTGATAATTATATTGTTTTGTACTTTAAACTTAATGGGGAGTCATCATTAAACGAAAAAATTTCGGCCCATTGATACCTTGGAGTTGCTAATAAAAGTGACTGAGAGGCTCTGAGAATTGTTCTTTCCAGATTTCTAAGGAGGTGGTGTATTTGATAGATGTATCTTGACTGGATATGGATAGGAATAAGAGCTAAGTGGTCTTCCATTTGCTGTGAACAAAACCAGTGCTAAAAAATACTAAGCATAAAAACAGTTTATGGCTAAAACTCTGTATATATAACTAATGGACACATTTGCTAATTGAATACCAAGAGGAACTTGTTTTTAACACCTTAAATAAATAACAATGAGAAAGAATCTGAGTGAGAGAATATAGGGGAGTTGGAACAAACATGTTGCAATGACTAGGGGAGAATATAGCACTGCCTTTCTTAGTGAACTTTCAGATAAAGAACATATTAAAGTAAGAAAGGATATTTGATAGCTCAAAAACTTTTAAGAAAGCCAGTGAACCAGCTTGGGAGGCAAGAGTAAGGCCACAAATCCTGTTGCAGAACTGGTCTTGTGAAGGTACCACTGGGCAAGAAGCTGCCAGCTTGCTGGATGTTTCCACATGATCTGCTGTGGAAACATAGGATGAGTTAACCAGAGAAAGGGGGTAGGTAAAGCACTTATACTCCATAATACTTTTGAGGAACTGAAAACTTGATGACTGGAACAGAGGGAGTGAGGTATGTGGAGGGAGGTAAGAGACCAGTTAAGGCCATTTAAAGAATTCTAGAAAAAGAGATGACAGTATCTGGCTGGGGTAGGATACTAACAGTGGGAAATGAAAGATTTAAATTTAGTGGAAAGAATTGACGACATTATTGGATTATGGGGCTTAGAAGGGGTGAAATGAAGAGGATGAAATTAAACACATCAGGTTTCTGTTCTGGCTTATTGGGCAGTGGATAAATTCATTGAGAGGAAGAAGAGATTTGGTAGGAAAATAAATTTAGTTTTTGAAGTGTTTAATTTGCTGTGTCCTAGGGCATTTGAAGAGAGATGTCCAGTTGGAGATAGGATCTGGACGTCAGATCTGTAAGATATAGATGGTTTAGAAAATACAGTATTTTAATCAGGAGCATGTAGAACAGTGGTTCTTATTCTTTTCTTCTGTTCTATTAGTAATTGTGGGAGGTACAGGGAGATGGAATGAGGTATACCCAAATCTGCAAGCCTGACCGGACATAGGTTCTGAAAGCCCTTCTCGTGTGTTTCTGATACTCTCCTTCCCTTTGAGAATCACTAAAAATGATGAATAAAGCCATGGTAATAGATGTCTTAAGGCAGTTGGGTAGAGCGAGATTGTAAAAGTCAAAGTAAGTAACTTGGGAGAATGCCAGTATTTGAAGCAGTGGGCAGAGAAGGTGGGAGCTTATATAGGGCACTGAGAAAATGAAGTCAGAAAGACACAAACAAAAGCAGGGAGTGGGAAGTCGGACTGGGATATCTTTATAAGCTTAAGCAACAAGTTAGGACATCAGTAAACTTAGGATGAGCAAGTTAAGTGCAGTAATGAGAGCAGCTGCCAATTTTTGGAGGATTAGTGAAGGTGATAAGGAAGTAACTTAGCAAGTGTAACAACTCTTAGGAAATAGCTGTGAGGGTGGGGAGAGATGGAAGGTGGTAGCTGTAGGGGAAGTAGTTTTATGAGGTTTCATTTAAAAATGGGGTACTTTGAGCTTGCTTAAATGTTGATAGGAACTGCTGGTTTAGAGGAAGAGGTTGAAGGTGAAGGAAAAGAGCAGAGCTCTGGGGCACTGATTTTGCTAGTTCTTTAGATAGGACAAGTTGTTGGAAGGAGACTCCAGAAGCAGAAATTCAGTTTCTAGGTGAAAAGTAATGCCAGTTTGTACCAAGATTGTCTCAGTGAGAAATGAGAGAAAATATATGCAAAATGAATTGAAGGGATGTGGGCAGACTTGGAAATCAAATAGTAGTTTCATTAATAGAAATGCTTAAGAAAGTTTTAAAAAGTTCATGATATGATATGAAGATAGTTTGTACTTTGTATGTACCTTGAGTTTTGAGAAACCTGTAGGATTTTGAGAACTAGATGGCCAGAGAAAACCAAGTTAGAAATTGAGGACTGACTCTTGGGACAGAGTTCACTGTGGTAGAGAGATTGATGCAGTCTCTTACATGGAGATCAGAGTTGTAGCTATCCATGAGAGAGGTTGTGCTAAAGCACCTTTAGTTATTTTGGTTAGTTACATGTTAAGAAATACTAAGAATATGATGTATGCAATCAATGTATCCATTTTTAAAAAGGATTTTAAAATCAGATTTTTCTATGTGGATTAAGGTTTGCATGTGTTAAGCTTTAGTGTTGTTTCAGAATAACAGTTATAATTGTACCTGTTTGTCACGTTCCAACTAAGTAAATGTAAAGTGTTGGAAGTAGCAGATACATACAACTCTTTTGCACCTGTATTTTCAGTCTTGAATACCTTTTAAAAATCAAGTATGCTTCTTGTTACTGTGTTGATATTTAAATTGGCAACTTCAGTCACAACTGTATTACTTCTTTTTTTTTTTTAAGTTATCAATTCTTTTTTTTTTTTTTTTAAGATTTTATTTATTTATTTGACAGAGAGAGATCACAAGTAGGTAGAGAGGCAGGCAGAGAGAGAGGAGGAAGCAGGCTCCCCGCTGAGCAGAGAGCCCGATGCGGGCCTCGATCCCAGGACCCTGAGATCATGACCTGAGCCGAAGGCAGAGACTTTAACCCACTGAGCCTCTAAAGTTATCAATTCTTAAAGGTCATTGGATTAATGTTAAATTTTGAATAAATTTAAATTTGAATAAATATTAAATTTAGATTGTGCATTTGATTTCAAAACTGTGAACTTGAAGCCTTAAGATGGTTTATTTGTACATTTATCTACAGGGAGGTTGATGGCATGGATTTTACATCCAGTGATATGGATTTTAGAACCCCCTCATCCCCCTCCCCACCTCAAAAAGGAAGTGACTTTATGGAATCATATTGTAATTTGACATGTAAGAATTATTGAGTCTTCTTTAGTTAGGTATGAAATGAATTCAGAATAAGTTAAAATCCTTTAGATCATTATTTTTGAATCTGCAAATTTCTTCTAAAAATGTATATTTGGACAAAAAGCCAGAACTTTGTTTTCAGTATGCATTCAAGGAAGTAGCTATAATAAACAGAAACTATTAATCTGTGCTCTCTTTTCTTTTTAAATAGAAAAACCTCCTAATAAAAGCAGCATGAGGATAGTAGTGGATTCAGAGTCAAGGAAAAGAACCATTGGTTCCGGGGAGCCTGGAGCGCCTACAAAGAAGACCTGGTTTGATAAGTAAGCTGGGAGAGAAAATTGAGGAATTTTATTGTGTAGTGATTTTTAAGATACTGGAGTATTATTTGGCAGTATAGTATTCTCTTTAAAAATGAGCTTTATATAATTATGTTCTTTAAGCAGTCTCACACTGTAATGTACATTGATTTCTAAATATTTGTAAGTTAGTAGGTACTTGGAAGGTATTTTCATAAAGAAATGGTGTGGTAGTCAAGGACACAATTTTTTCTCTTCCTACCTTTCCCCACCTCCCCCCAAAAACCACTGCCTAACTTAGAGATGTCACTGAAAACTACCTATATAAAGGAGAGTCATGAGACCCCTGTTAGGGAGGAAAATTGCGTCAGGTTTGGGAGGAGGCTTTAGCATGTGGGCAAGTCCTGTTAAGAGCTGGAAAATGATCTTTTGGGGAGCAGGGGAGGCTGGATAGACATTAAAGTTATCAGAGAAGGAGCCAGAATGTTGGGGTGCCTGTGAAGATTCTCTTACAAATATGCAAATTAAAAGAGAGAAAGAAGATCACACTTTCAGAGCTCTAACAATTTAATAACGGATAATATCTAGTTCTGGCTCTGACTGTAATTCTGTGATGTAAGCCAAATGTGTAACTTCTCTGGGCCACAGATTTGGCCTTTTTTCAAGTGCCAAATGTATGGTTTACCGTTTTGACATTTTTTTTTTAAGTTGGAAAGTGGTTGAGATGGTTATTAGAATAGGATACATTTCAGTAAGCTAGCTTTTGCAGAAGTGCAACAATTGTATATGCAAATTTACTGAAAGAGCACTGGACCTTTCCTGCTTAAGTGGGCATGGATTTGAAGTGGGACATAATAAATGGCATAGAAGAACCCTTCTCAGTTAGCTTCTGTGAAAGATATATACAGTTACTAGTTAGGAAATTGCAGTTTTTGGAAGAAAATTTAAATTTTCTTTATCAACCAGGAATTTCAGTTTAAAAAAAACAGTTGAACTTAAATTGTAAAACCTTATTAATTTGTGCTTGATAGGAGTCAGAATTTATAAATATAAATGTATTATTCAACTTGATTTTTTGTTACAGGCCAAATTTCAATAGGACTAACAGCCCAGGCTTCCAGAAGAAGGTTCAGTTTGGAAATGAAAATACGAAACTTGAACTTAGAAAAGTTCCTCCAGAATTAAATAATATCAGCAAACTTAATGAACATTTTAGTCGATTTGGAACCTTGGTTAACTTACAGGTAGGAGCTATGAACTAATTCTGTGGTCTTTGGTTAATTACTTAGGGAGGCAGTTTAATGTTGTCAGAAAAATACTTTTATAAAGGACTATGGAAAATTTGGTGACATTCTAAATCTGGAAAATTGGAATGAAATGAAACTATATTTTTGAAATAATGGATGATTTTGAGTTTTTTAAAACTTTGAGAAGGCAGGAGTTTTGATTGATTGTATTATATATTTTTTACCTGAGAGAAATTATTACAAAATTATAGCAAACTTTAATCAGAGAAGAGAAATCTAATCTTTTTTTATTTTGTTAAAAGATTTTATTTATGTATTTGACAGAGAGTTCAAGCAGGGAGAGTGGCAAGAGAAGGGAGAAGCAGGGCTTGATCCCAAAATGCTGGGATCATGACCTGAGCCAAAGGTAGATACTTAACCGACTGAGCCATCCAGGTGCCTGGGAAGATGTGATCTTTAATAGTGTTCATTTCCTCAGTTTCTCTGAAGCATTACAGCAGAATGCTTCAGTCAGGTTGTTTTGCTGCCTGTATAGTGGGAAACACTTAACAGATACTTTTGCGGCCCAGATACCAACTAATTAATACTTAATTAGTTTAAACATATGCTTTTTCATCTGTCATTTTTGAACATCTTTAAGGATGAAATATCAGTGTAATTTGTATATGACTTCACCTAAAATTAGACTTTGGTTTGGGTGTATGCAATTTGTGAGATTATTTAGTATTGAATTTACATTATATGATATGTTAAAAATGTTGTAATAATGTTGGGCTTTTTTCCCAGTATGTATGATGTTCTTTTCAACTAAAATAATTAATTCTCATAACCTGATAAAAATAAGTTTTAGAGAATACAACTGAAGTCGACTATTTGAAAGATTTTGCTTTCTTGACATTTAAGAAATAATATAAAAAGAACATGAAAAAATGCATGCTTGTGTGATGCGGGGCAATAGAAGATTATAATAGAATTTAAAAGAAATGTTTCCTCTTTAACTCTTTGTGTACTTCTTATTCCTTTCCCCATATTTCCCCATAATCCTATTATTGTTAAAAAGATACGTATTATTCTAGGTTTTTTTTATTTCTGTGTCTATCTACTTATCAGTTAGCACAGGCAAAGTATATATACATATACATATTAAGTATATATACAGATATATTAAAAAATGTGTGGGCCCATTGTATACATATTACCCCATAGTACCCAATCTTGAATTTTTTTTTTTTTTAAGATTTCATTTATTTGACAGAGAAACACAACTAGAGAGGGAACACAAGCAGAAGGACCGAGAGAGGGGAGAAGCAGGCTTCCCGCCGAGCAGGGAGCCTGATGTGGGACTCGATCCCGGGTCTCTGGGATCATGAGCTGAGCTGAAGGCAGTCGCTTAACCAACTGAGCCACCCAGGCGCCCCATCCGATCTTGAATTTTTTACAGCAATTCAATTTTATCTACTACATGTAGATGTAGACACAAAAGAGTTTTTAGAATATTCTTTTCCTCTTACAATTTAACTGCCCTGGTAAAATTAGGCAGATTTTCAAAACTTGAGGAGCAAAACATGGTATCTCACTATTGTTTCAGTTTGCATTTCTTAGGTAACATTTCTTTGGGAGTGTAAGTAAACTGGTAAATGATCTAGATGTAAGAAAGGGTAAAGATAGAATATTACCTAGACGGACCAGAATTTCATCTCTTGAGGAATTTGATTGGATGAAGCAATGGATTCTTTTGGAATTCACTTAGTTCTCAATATTTTTAAATCTTAGGTTGCTTATAATGGTGATCCTGAAGGTGCCCTTATCCAATTTGCAACATATGAAGAAGCAAAGAAAGCTATATCAAGTACTGAAGCAGTACTAAACAATCGCTTCATTAAGGTTTATTGGCACAGAGAAGGAAGTACCCAGCAGCTACAAACCACTTCTCCCAAGGTAAGAGAGACATTTGAGTGAAAGTCAGTGGTTTTCTTAGAAAACTCTTAGCATAGTGTGTAAGAGTAGGAGTACTCTGGTCAGGTAGATTTGAATTCAGATTCTGGCTCTGCCTCCGAATCTGTAAAGACTGAAGGAGCTTACTTAATGTCCCTAACCTGTTCTCTCATTTTATTGTGAAGGTAGTCCCTAATTTATCAGGTAAAGGATGATAGCATATAAAGCATATAGAAAAATCCCTGGCAGATAGGAGACACTCAGTATGTGGTAGCTATACATATTCCAGAAACTCAGACTGTGTGTTCATCTTGGAAATCCTTCCCTTCCTCTCGCCCTCCCTCCTTTCTCTCTCTCCTTCATTCACTGAATCAGTCACTAAGTAATGTTAGATCAGTTGCTTGTAGGAGGGTTTTACTGCACTTGATCTTAGCCAAAAGGTCAAGAAGTATGATTGTAAGAGGGTTTTATAGCAGTTTGTTTCTTGATTGAATTTTCTCCTTTCATTATTTACTTTATAAATTAATTTATGCAAAGAAAAACATCTATATAATGTGTGTGAAGGAATTTGGAAGACCAGTTTTGATTATAAGCTGTGCTTTTAAAACTGCATGGGCAGTTTAATAACAAATAACAACAGAGGTTACTTGACATGTTCATGAACTAATTCCTCTTGTTTAACATTTTTTTCTTGTTCTGAGGTAATGCAGCCCTTAGTCCAGCAGCCCATTTTGCCTGTTGTGAAGCAGTCGGTCAAAGAGCGATTGGGTCCAGTACCTTCAAATACTATTGAACCAGCAGAAGCCCAGAGTGCCAGTTCAGACCTTCCTCAGGTAAATGAAAAGTCTTATTGTGTCTGTCCCATAATAGGTTCTTAGCAAATTAGTGTCCCTTGTGATTTGAATTATAGTTAATTGTGTATATCTTATACAGAAATAGTCTATACATATATGAACTCCACCTGTAAATTTTCTTTTTACCATTAGCATAAGATTTTCACATTCTATTTTTCCTGTAGTATTTGAATTTTAAATTCTTCTCTATAGTTAACATTTGAGTTCCTTTTCACTTTGTGGAGGAGTTATTTTCAAGCAAAACTGCCTGAAAAATGAAGTTTAGTATACTAAATCTTATTTTTCCCATCATCTTTTACTTAGCTGGATTTCTATTCCAGAGAAGATGGTACAGTAGACTGCACCAAAACCTTTTGCGAAGGGAGGGCTTAAGCCATCAGGTTTTAGCAAGCTTGATAATACTGTTACAAGTTACGTAGTTCTCAGAACATTGCATCATTCATTCCTGACTTTCAGATTCTCTTCTCCACGTCATTCCCTTCCTACTCCCTTCCACACTTGAGTGGCAGTTTCTTGTTTCTGCACCCTCAGTCTCTGAAACTTAGCTTTCTTTTGTCTCTAGAGGTTTCAGCATTTGTTGTTTAAAGTAGCATTAGGATGTAGTTAGGATGCTATTTTATTAAAATAGTCTTCCTAGATAATTCCTGAAGATAATGAGAGTCTATGGAAACATGAAGAATGGAAATTCTTAAATTTTAGTTACTAAAAATACCCGGGTGAAAATAATTCCTTGTCCTGTTATCTCAAATCATCACCAGATACAGTGTATTTGGCTATAAAAACATACTTCAGCAAAGAATGGCTTTTATTTTTAAGTTCAAGAAGCAGGCTGGTATTTTAGTTACTCAAATCTGATATTTATAGTGGTCACACTTTCTGCTTGTCAACATAGGATTCTAAGAATTTATGATTTTGTATCAGTGGAGGGGGCTTTACCAAATCCCTGGTTCAAACCTTACTTTACATCATAATTTTTTATGACTGAGTAATACTGCATAGTGTTTGTTTTTCCACACAGATTTTCTTTCTGTCTCTGTCTTTGAAAAGGCCCAAGTTTGTGTGATTAACATCAGTATACTTAATGAGTCAGTATGTATTACTAGAATCAGAATGTTCAAAGTCCCAACAGATCTGTATGTTTGGGGAAACACTGAATATGTCCATTTTAATTTTTTTAGAATGTAACTAAGTTATCTGTGAAGGACAGGTTGGGTTTTGTATCAAAGCCATCTGTTTCAGCAACTGAAAAGGTAAGAAGAATAATAGCATGATGTGTTTGTCTTGGCTTCATAAATGTTTTCAGGTGGCATCTTAATTTTTTAATTTCTTTCATAGTTTTAAACTCTTGCTTCTTAATAGTATCTGTATCTTATTCCTACCTTTTTGCTTTACATTTGCTGAAAAAGAAAAATATTTGCCTACCTTCTTTTACTTTTTTTGCATCAGCATTTTAATATTTGCCTCTAACTATATGTCCACGTGCTTCCTTCTTTTCATTTTCTCTTTTTATTTACTATATTTTCTCTGGCAGTATTGTGCATTTTAATTTGAAAACTCTGGGAGCCTAACAGAAAAGACTACAAATAGAAATTTTACCTGAGTTTGAGTCCTGGCTTTTCACTTACTAACCGCATGATATTGGGCAGTGCTCTTAACCTTTCTGATTCTTTTTCCTCATTGTTGAAATGATGATTGTAAATTTGTGTTGCTTGCAGAGTTTTGTGAGGATTAAATAAAATGATTTATTTAAAAGTATTTTCTAATTGGAAAGGATGATGTAAATGTAAGTTTTTTATTTATTACTAACAGCTATTGTACATAGCCTGACAATTGTCACTTGTCTTTTTTTTTTTTAAACAACAGGGTAAATACTGATTATGGACCTATCTTATAGTTCTGTGTAGATGTGTTATTTATTTTTTTCTACTTATCTTACAGTTCTGTGTAGATGTGTTATTTATTTTTTTTCTATTTAGGTATGAGTGAATGCTCTGGTCTTTAGTCTTATTTGAGTTATATGGAATCACAAAATAGGATTAGATCATTTTTCTCATTTCTGTATCCTCACCTTAAAAAGAAGATAAGGCCCAGTGGATAAACTAGGAATTTTTGAGTCAGGACTGGAATTAGGGTCTCATCTATTTTGTATCCTTGGCTCTTTCCATTATAGATTATGTGGGAAGTTGACTACATATTACATAGAGCATCCCATGAGATAGCTAACCTCTCTTCGCTGGTTCTTCAGTATATTCTTTTCCTTATTTACCATGTTGAACTAAGGCAATTCTAGAAATTTGAATCTGAATCTCATTCTGTATTTCAGATTTTCATCTTGGGCACCTCAACATTACTTCAGGCATAATATGCTTAAAAAATGATGAATTCCCACCTAAATTAACCTCTCCTCCTCACCCTAACCTCTGGAAGTTGTACCACCATTTTCCAGGTTGTGCAGTCTAAAAACCTGAGATTCGTTCAGTTGTGTTTCTCATCCGCTTCTCTTTCTTCACCACCTTCAGTTTCTTGGCGCCTGGATGTGGTGTCCTAGCTGTGTGCTTCTGCTGTAGTTTATACTACCATCATTCTACTCACAGACTTATTTTAATGATAACTTCTTACAGAAACTTTCATTTCCCCAGTTAAATAACTGCTTGGGGCATATATCTCCGTGTTAGTCCTTCTCTTTACCTGAGCCAGCCCTTTTCTGCTCATTGTTTCTCACTTTTTCCTGCCTTTTTCTTTTTCTTTTTTTGGTGGTGATTTTCCTGGAGTGCATCTTCCTCTAAGTGAATTCTAGTCATTCTTTTAAAGATTGAAAAATCTCTTTACCCTATTCTATAAAATCTTCAAAATTTTTTCTTCCATGTGATGTTTCCCTTTTTTCCCCTGTATTTGTCTATATCCTAGTCTATGCTAATGAATTTAGCAGTATCTAAATATTTACTTTGATTAGGTTTATCCACCTTGATAATAAGTAAGGAATAAAGAAAATAAAAGTCTGTTCCACTTGGTGTAGTAATGACCAATTCTGGAGAGGTCTAAAATCTGTATGCTTAGCATCTGTTTATGTCAAGAGTTAGACTCTGAAATTGATAGGTACTAATTATAGCTTTTACAGAACCTTTCTGGTATGTTTGCTTCTGTTTTTGTTTTTTAATGTGTTTTATACAGCTTTAGGATAAAAGGGATACAAATTTGGAATACATTGAGTAATAGGGTAACCACTAACTGAAAAATCACTTATGGTAGTATTTTTATGAAGAAATACTGTAAATACTGTAAAGCATCTTTTAAGGAAAGCAGTTATTTACAAGTGTGTAACTTTCAGTCATCTTCAGTGACCCTCTTTATAGAATAGCATTTTGTTTTTGCTTATTCGTGGTTATTCCTGTTCCCGTTCCCCAAGTCTGTGGGGGATTTTGCTGATCCTTAGAGCTTAGTGATTTAGAGAAGTCTTAGGAACGATAGAAGAATGGTTTCCATCATCAAATTGAAGGCTGGGAAAAACTCAAAACTAGTATCTATACATTATCTTCTGTCGTTACTAAAGCAAGTAAGTCTACAAATGTAAAAATTTTCCCGTTCTCTGAACAACACTGAGTAAACCCTTCAGTGATTCTTCTTTATTCTGAAAGTCCATTTTTGTGAGAGGGTTGAGAAAGGAAACTTAAAACTTAATTTATATAGCTAAATTAAGGCTATTGCAATAACTATTAAAGAGGTATTATTTGGAAAGAGTGATAAATGAAATGATGTTTGAGTACCTCTCAAGATAGAGTGATTTGTCAAGATAAAGGTGGCATGTGGCTGTCCTGTCTTGATTAGTCTACGGAAAGACTTAAACTGTCCAAATTAACCTCCCTGAGACCCTACTTAAAGACTAAGAAAATAAAATTATTAATCACTGGGATATTTAATGTTCCTATATCATTATCAGTTTCAGGTGTATTAGACTTTTGTGATACAGAAAGTTATTGTTCCTTAGAAGCTTAGCAGTAGTTTCTTTGTCTCCCCCGGCCCTTTTTTAAATCTAAAAATATGTATCTTGGTCTCTTTGCAATATGATTTGTTAACATATGCACCACAGAAGTTTTAAAAGTGAAATTGTGTGGTATACTAAAGGAACATTGTGAGTCATCTGGGGACTTCAGTTGTTGATGTAGCAGCTGACATTAGGTGTGATCCTGAACAAATCCTATTCTCCCTGTTTCCGTAACTATAAAGTATAGCCATCTAAGTGACCCTTTGATTTTTAAATTTGCATTTGTTGTGTAATTTTGCTACTTTAAATATAACACTTAAGGAGTTTGAGTTTCTTTTCATAACTGTTATTGACTACTTTTGATTTTTTGTTTAAAGATTTTATTTATTTATTTGACACTAAGACTGCAAGAGAGGGAACACAAGCAGGGCGAGTGGGAGAGGGAGAAGCAGGCTTCCCCCTGAGCAGGGAGCCTGATGCAGGGCTTAATCCCAGAAGTTGGGATCATAACCTGAGCTGAAGGCAGACTTAATGACTAAGCCACCTAGGTTCCCCTGCTTTGTTTGTTGTTGTTTTTTATGCATTGATCTCTCTCAGGATTATTACTTGGATTATTTAGTCAGAATTATTACCAAGATTATTTTTCTTACAGAGAAATGTGATTTCTATTAATTTACTTGCTATGCTGAATTTTCTGGGAACCAAGTTCTTTTTTAATAATTTTTACAAGATCGTTTTTTTCCCCCTTCCATTCTTAACCACGAGAAAAATCTGTTTTTCTCTTTCTTTATAAGAACTCATAGTAGTTACGTCTGGTAATATTTTACATGGGAAATAAGATAAAGGGGTTTTAATGGATTATGACTTCTTTCCTAGTAGGAAATTGACTTTTGTCTTGGAAAGTGAGAGATAGTAGTGATGTATACTTCTCAGATCACTTTTTGAATTCAATAGGCCTTTGACACCAAACCTGACAGGTGTATTACAGTAGGAAAATCATAAGCAATAGCTTATGATTGTATACCTAAAAGTCCTAAACTAAGTATTAGCAAATTCTCAGTGATAAGAAAGAGAATATGTCCTGGCCAGGTAGAATTTATTCCAGAAATGCAAGATTGAGTTAACATTTGAAAGTCAGCTTAATTCACCAAATTAACAGAAAAAGGGGGAGAAGAGTACGAAAAACCTCCTATGATTATTTTAGTAGAAAAAGCATATGATGAAATTTATTAGTCACAATAAACAGTTCACAAAATAAGAATAGAAACTTCCTTAATTTGATACAGTTTATCTTCATAAAACCTCTACAGCTAACATACTGAATAGTGAAATATTGAATGATTTTCCTCTTCAGATTAGGAAAAGAAAGGATGTTCACTGTCATCACTTTTTTTAAGTGTAGGGCCTACCCAGTATAGTAAAGCAAGAAAATGAAATAAATAATGAAGAGATGGCAGAAGAAGAAACAAACTGTTTACTCTCACTTTCACTTATGTGAAAAATCCAAAGGAATTCACCACCCTTTGGAATTAATAGGTGAATACAAAAGTCAATATATAAAAATACAGCATAGGCAAAAACCCATCTGGAAAATAGAGGTGTGATTGTTTGAAAGGCCACCACCTATGCTTTGACTTTGTTCTGAAGAGTTGTAGCATCTTTTCTTTTGGATTTTTCATTTTCTTCCACTGGTTTAATTTTTAACAGATTTTCTCTTTTATCACAACTCCATCCTTGTCTTTTGAAAATACAGCTATCCCTGCTGTTCATACTCTTACTGTCTAAACTCTAGAACCAAATAGATTCAAATAGTGAGCAGTTTTGTGATCATATAGTTCATTGTTTCTAAGACATTTTATTTTCACCTTTCAACACCTCTGAAATTAGGCTACATCTTATCCTGTTTGTGGTTATAATTGGCAACCTTTTGGTCTTTATTATAGAGGTACATTGTGATAATGTGTTTCACAATGATGTCTTGAGCTCAGTGAAATAGTTAGCTAGTGTTCTGTTATAGAATAGAAGGCAGTTCCTGGATAAAACAAGGAATGGGATGCTTTTAGGAGTAAAGAAGTCTTCTCATTCTTGTCATAGAGTTTTATTCACTTTGAATCAGCACTCCTTAGTGTGATATCAGATATTAACAAGTATACTTTGTAAAAGAGTGTTCCCTTCTCATTGAAATTGGAGAAATGCCAAATTAAACAAATTACATGGGGTTCTTTGCTTCCAGCCTTTTCACAGCTCTTATGGTAAAAGGCATTTTGAAACTAGAAAGTGGGTTTGTATTATTTCCAACTTATTTGAGTATAGAAATCTGTTTTGGTAACAACTTTTAACTCTTTATGGAACCCTCATGAAGGAAACAGTTTATGAGACACTCAGACTGTCTTTAGCACATTATCTTGTGTTTCTTTATAAAGTTACTCTGTCATCCTTGTATGACGTTGCAGTTTAGCATTGTGTGGTATAGTAAAGTAGCACAGAAGAAATTTTTTCCTGGTATTGTAGAGAATGGTGACTGAAATTAGACTGCAAAGGAAGTCTGTATTTACTACATATTTTACTGAATGCAACCATTTCATTATTTGTTGGTGATATCTGAGTATTATTTTTCGTTATTGAAGAAAATTATCAGATTTAATACACATCAAGTATTACAAAGAACCTTTATTTTTAAACATCAGTTGCATTGTATGGAATCAGTATATTTAATAGTATCCTAGGTATTTATGTTACATGGAGGCTAAAACATTCTTACATACTTAGACTAGTGATGAATTGACTAATCTTTGTGATGCTACCTAATCTAACTTCATGATAGAGTTATTTAGAAAGCAATGTCTGATTGATATTTCTCTGATAGACCTAGGTGTTTATAGTTGGTAAAAAGTAGGGCTCTTTTTCTCATCTTCTGTTTGTGTAGTTCTTTTAACCTCTTTTAGGTAGGGAACTCCCTTAACACTTTGGAAACCGTTTTTTTCCTCTGGAAAGTTACATTGTTCATACATATGATTCCATGTTTGGTTTTTATGACATTCATAGATTACAGGGATCTCTCGACTCCTTTCTTAAAAACTGGCAATTAACCACACCACGGAACTTACAACTTTTTTGCTTTTGAAGAATAAAAAAAGGTAGCCTATACACTTTTATTATTTCTTGAATTGACCCTTGTGTAGATTGTACACTTCAATCTATCATCATTTCAGTTTAATTTAGTGCAAAAGTATTCGCTAAGTATTTACTACATGCCCTGACACTGTTCTAGACACTGAAGATAGAGTGGTGGATGAAGTAAAAAAAAAAAAAAACCCTACCCTCATGGAATGAATTTTTGCGTTTGTAAAGACATTAGATGCCATGAACTTAAACATTCTCATTTTATAGATGAACAAACCGAGGCCCCAAAAAGGTGTTTGAAGTTACCCAGGGTCTCATAATCAATTGGTAGCAAGATTTAGGTACTGGAGGAAGCACGAAGAGGAGAAAGACATTGTCTTGTTGGCTTTACTGTATAGACAGACACATAAATTAATATATCATTAGGTCATTTTAATTAAATGTTTGAATAGCTGTAGGAATAAAATTTCGTGGAAGCATCTGGGTTGAAGAAATAAATGATTAGGGCTTTGTGGAGGTCTTGACTGTTTGGTGCTGAACCTGATCTGGGTTTAAGGGAGTAAGGTCACTTAAAACAGAGGGATCAGTGCATCAAAGGAATGGAGAAAGAAAGCAGTTTCTTAAGTTCTTAACAAAGGTTAGTTTCAGAACTGTAAATTGCAAATGATCATGTTAAATTGAGGGACAGTATCCAGTTTCCTCCTGTGTCATGCTCTTGTGTACAGTTTTTGCTTTATTCACTAGAAATAGTAAGTAAATGTTTATAAGCAACTAATATTTTCTCAGTGATAAAATGTCAGTGTTTTTTCTTGATTTCAACTTTTTGTACATTTTTTCTATAGGTATATGGTATTAATTTAGGCTTTTTTATTTTATAGTTTATGTCTCAGTCATACCCTTCCTTTCAAATCACTAAATGTGATTTAGTTATTAACATAATTATGTAAATAATACACTATTTCAGTGTACTGATTTTTGACAAAAGTGTTTTAAATTTGAGTTTTAAAGAAAAGACAGGTAATCATGAATGCTTGATACATTTTTTAAGAAATTGAATTTATATTGGTAGGTGTTGTCTACATCTACTGGCCTAACTAAGACAGTGTATAATCCAGCTGCTTTGAAGGCTGCGCAGAAAACCTTACTTGTTTCTACTTCTGCAGTTGACAGTAATGAAGCACAGAAAAAAAAACAGGTAAATACAGAGAATAGTGTACAAAATGTGCATGTAGGAAAGCTTTTCTGTATGTATGTGTTTTTCAAGACTCACCACAAAGTAGAGCTAAAAGAAAAGTATGTTTGCTGCCATTAAATTTTTATTTCTCATAGTGTAGCAGTAAGTATTAATTTTGGGGGGGGGAACAAAAGCTTCTCTTGAAACTTACATATTTCATTTGTACAAAGCAAAACTTTATATTTAATTGTTGCCAAGCTGCTATATCTACAACCATTTCTTTCCTCTGGACTATCTGTTGATCAGAAAAATATACAGTAAATATTCTAATGATATTTTTGGTTTCTTTCTCTAGGAGGCTCTGAAACTTCAGCAAGATGTAAGGAAAAGGAAACAAGAAATTTTAGAAAAGCACATTGAAACACAGAAGGTAAAATATTAAAGTTAGAGTTGGCAAAATATATTTATGGTATTATAATTTTAAGTAAATTTAATTTCACACTATACAACTAATCCTAAGAAATATATTTTAAGTAACTGAAAAGGGTAAGACTAAAATATTTGTCAGTGATAAGATATATATTAGTTGATTAATGTATTGGGGATGAAGAGCATTAAATGGGATTTGGAATGGTTTAAAGGAACTGGGGTGGTCAACTTGAAGTGAAAATAAGGAGTATTTAACCAGATATGTTGCTACACAGTAGTTTGTCAACAGGTAGTGCATTGGAACCTTCTTCTCAGTGTTGAAATATGTACCTCTCTTTAATTGGCTTGGAATCCTAGTTTTGTGTTGTCCAGTGTGGTAGCTAATAGCTTCATCCAACTTTTGAGTACTTGAAATGTGTCATGTCTAAATTGATACGTGCTTATTCTATGGGTAAAAAAATGCATACCTTATTTCAGAGGTGTAATACAAAGGAAAAAAATAAAACATCTCAGTAATTTTTTTGAAATACAGCATTTTGGATATATTGAGTTAAATACAGTATTAACTTTACTGGTTTGGGTTTTTTTAAATCTTTTTAATGTGGCTGCTAGAAAAATGTAAAATTATTTGCACAGTTTGCAGTATTTTGTACAGGGTTGTTCTGTGAGATTTAATTAATGTCAGTTTTTGATTATGACTAGTAATAAAAGTTAAGACATTTCAAAATACTGAAAATACAGAAAGTTCTTAAATTTTCATTATAATTTCTAATTTAAATTTGGATATACTTGATAAAGAGAAATTACAGTACTTTACACCACAAACTGAAACCACCTTGACTCAGAAAACCTATAATGTGTAGTGTCTTCTACCCCATATTGCCTTGTTTATCTTTGATTCTTGTCCATGTTAGGGATATCATTCTTAGGCTAGTCAGTAACTGTTGCCTGTGACAAAGAAAGTAATTAATTTTTTAAGATTTCATTATATGAAGGAAACCATAAAATGTCCTCTGGTTCTTTCTGGGTTGCAAACTGCATTTTTTGGAGTGGTAGTACTTAGGGGCAGTAATATCCAAAAATGGTTTGGAAAGTAAAATTATTGATATTACTTGAAATTGATAACTTTTCAGTGGTCAGATTGAATTTCTTATGGTTGTGTGCTTTGAACTTATGTTCTGAGAGACCAGTGATAACGTGTAATTCACCACAAAGTGTGCCAAGATTTTGAGTTGAGATAGCACCGCCAAAATCTGTTATTCTGCTGAGTAGTTGTAAACCTTGCCATGAATATGTAAGCTAAAACTAGTAGTTATTTATTTTAATATTTATTTTGCTGTGTGTGTTTTGTTAATAATAGGATAAGTATCTTAATTTTTCTCTTTAAAAATTTGGCAGATGTTAATTTCAAAACTGGAGAAAAACAAATCCATGAAGTCTGAAGATAAAGCAGAAATAATGAAAACTTTAGAGGTTTTGACAAAAAATATTACCAAATTGAAAGATGAAGTGAAAGCTGTTTCTCCGGGACGCTGTCTTCCAAAAAGTATAAAAACCAAGACTCAGGTATTTTACTTTGTGTTCTTCTTCATTTAACTACTTACTAAAAAACATTAAAATGTTACACTGTTTTAAGATTGTTTTCCTTTTAGGTAATATCCTTTGCTTAAAATCTGACTATACTAACATTTTTTCCCTCCTTTATTAATTAATAGTAAATATATATAGACAAGCAAACTCTACTAATCGTTCAAATCCTATCTCTGTTTATTTTTTAAATCCTTTAGATTACAATTGGAAAGTCAGTAATTAAGAGAATAGTTACGAATAATCTTGAAAAGATAGCTGGAGGACAGAGTGACATAAGTACTTGAATGCTTGATAAATCCTTCAGTGAAGAGTTTCAGCTTTATTTTATAAGGAGTTCATAGTATAAAAGGTTAATAAACAGAAGTAACATTCTGGAGGCACCTGGGTGGCTCAGTCAGTTAAACATCATCTGCCTTTGGCTCAGGTCATGATCTCTGGGTCCTGGAACTAAGTTCTCCGTCAGGCTGCCTGCTCAGTGGGGAGTCTGCTTTTCCCTCTCTCTCTATCCCTCTGCTTGTTCATTCTTTCAAATGAATAAATAAAATCTTTAAAAAAAGTAACATTCCAACAGCATTATATAGAATTGATTAAAAGGGAGGAAATTCAGGTAGATCAATCCATTGGATGCAAATAAGTAAGGAAGGTGATTTCATGTGGTAGTAAGTGATTTTTAAAAATCTCCAGTTATACAATATTTCTACTTGGTGTTGTGTGTTTGTATGTATATATGTAAAATGTCATGAGTTTATATTGATATTTCTGATTCAATCCAGTTACCACGGGATGCTTCTTTTCTTCCTCTTCCTCCATATTTTATTTCCTATTCCCATAATGACAACTTGGTTTTCACTAACATCAGTATAGTACTCATTTGCAGTCATTTAAGACATTCCTCATAGTTCCCCAATTGCTTAGAACAGTAACACTTCTGACAAGTAAAAGATTCAAAATTTATTTTGTATTTTTTACAAGCTCACAATGTATCCAACTAGAGTATGGAGTCAGAACTGTAGCCTAGGATTACTTTTTTTCCCCCTTTTGTGTGGTTATGTCATCAATTTGATGAAGTTAAAAGTATTTCTATTTGTAGTCAGTTTTGGATTCCCCTTCCTTTCATTCTTGCTGACTTTATTTTTTGAATTAAACATTAACATGATTTGAAATTATATTTAAAAAATATATATAGAATCTCTTTCCCTTTGATCCCTGCCACTCTCTCCCCATTCTTCCCTCCCTCTTGGTATGTGTGTTTGTATTCTTTTCTATGTAAAAGCATACTATATATCCCTCATTAACATCTTGTTTTTGTTTTTTCCTTTTCACAGTTATTTCCTGAAAATTACTACATATAGCCCATAGAAATCTCATTCTGGCTTCTGAATGGAAAATGAATTATAGGGAAATGAGTGAAGTAGGAACAAGTTAGGAAGCTATTGTAGTGTAGACCAGAAGTGACTAATGGCTTGGACTAGGGTGGGTGATAGGACTGGAGATACAGAAGGAATGTATGGATTCAGTGGGAATGTATAAAAGTTCTTTGTGTTAAAAAAAAAAAAGTTTTTTTTTTTTTTTAATAAATGTAGGATATTTTTGTCAAATTATTAATTACCATTTTCTAGATGCAGAAAGAATTGCTTGACACAGAACTGGATTTATATAAGAAGATGCAAGCTGGAGAAGAAGTCACTGAACTTAGGAGAAAGTATACAGAATTACAGCTGGAAGTATGTTTCACCACAGCTACACACACAGCATGCTAAAGAGGAGCAGATATGGTCATGGTGGCCAATTTGAAAATACATTCTCCTCATTCTAGTCAATAATTGCTGGTAGTCTCTGACATTCATACTGGGAGTTGATATAGGAAAGAGAGAAGTTAGCAAAGTTTTCAGAACTGGTAGAGAAAAATCTTTTATTTAATGGGGGGTGGCAGCAGATCTGCCTGCACACCTAAGACCTTCCACTTCTAGTGAGTTTGGTTCCTTTTCTAATTTTAGTCTCTCCTTCTCCCTGGGACCAAAATCTATTAAAACCTTTTCAGGTATTCTTACCTAGATACTCTGTGCATTTATAGGCATATTATATTGAGTTGCTATGAGGATCAGACTTTAGTGGAGAACTGTATTAAAAGCATGCTTACTTAAGTTTTGCCTATAGATGGTGCTGTGGATGTTTATAAAAGAAAGTATTAGCTATATGATTGTATAAGAAAAATGTAGTGAAATTGATTATTACAATGAGCATTTATAACATTTAGCAAAAATGTGTTTTAAAATCAGAATTACATTTTGAAGTACAAAGACATTAATGTCATTAATGCTGTTGGAACTTGTCTACATTTATGATAGATGCCACAATAAAATTTTTTATATTTTAGATTATTTTGCCTTCATCTGAGAATTATGCTTTTTCCCCCCAAATTTATTAGCACCTTGAAGATTTTTTTCTAAGGACATATTCTGAATTTAGTACTGGCATCCAGGTATTAAAAGACTTAACATTTAGTAGCCAGGCCACTGTGCCTATCTTCAGGGCTGTATCTTGTCTGCCATAGAAAAATCACAGGATGGTCTCTAAACCTGCATACATTTTGCATCCTCTGGAAACTTGATAGGGTTGACTTTGTGTCCTGGCCAACGTAACAGGTTTTGAAAAAGATCGATTTCTTTCATGTTAATATAGAAATTGTGTTTTCTTTGTTATGGAGATTACTTGCCTTTGTTCGTGGCACTTTAAAAAACAAGTTATTTTTAAAATTTTGACTCAGATTTTAGTAAATAAATGTAATGGTTCTACCAGTATTCTTTATTTGTCCATGCTTTATTTCTCTATCATGATAAAACTAAATGCTGAATGGCATTTTCTGGTTTCCTTTTATGATGGCTAGACTTTAGTTTTTAGTTACTATTGGAATATGCAGTATTGCAGTATTTCCCAGAGTGTCACTGACCACACCAATTCCATTTTTTGTTAACAGATAATAGTGCAAAAACCTGTTGAGGCCCAATAAATTTGGAGAAGTTTGTGTTAAACTTGCTTGTTGCCATAAGGTTTCTTTAAAGGTTTTTGGTTCCTGAATCTCGAAGTATACATATTCAGTATTGAGTATTACTCAAATCTGTTCATGGATCCCCTCTTTCGGCGAACATTTTGAGACAGTGTTGCTCAGAGCATTAAGTCTGTATATGCAGCTCCATTATGAACATTAATCCTTGGCCTGTGAAGTTTATTACTTGGGTTTTAGATTATTATTTTAGCAAATGTTAAGGTGAGCTGTCTTGAGATGAAGAAACAAATATTTATACTTGAAGAGATTTGTCAGTGGTGCCTCCTTGACATTTCTACTTGGATATTTCACATCCTCAGACTCAACCTGTTCAAAATTGATTTATCTTGCCCCTAAATTCTATCAACGCAGTTACCCAAACCAGAAATCTGGGAATCTTCATTGATTCCTCCCTTTCCTTCATTACATATATCAATTAATTACCAAGTTTTATATATATTACCTCCAAATATATCTTAAAGTATGTTTGCTTCTCTGTGTTGCCACCATCGAAGACGAAGCTTCCATCTTCAATTGTTGGAGCTTTAGTAGCCTACTGACTAGTTTGCCAGCTTGTTCTTATCTTTCTTTTACTCTGTTCTTAAAACTAACCAGAATGACATGTTAAATACCGATTTGATTGCATCACTCTGCCTTTGTGTTTAAAATGTTGTCACTGATTTTCATGGCTCTTGGGATAAAATTAGAAATCCCTAATCGTGTTCCTATATTCTTGGAAGTACCAGTTTCTTTCAACCTTGATTTTTTGTTCATGCTGTATCCCCCCTGCCCCACACCGTTACATTTTTGTTCTTTGTTTCTTCTTTGATTCATTGAACACATTAAATGTCTTCTCTGTCAGCTTCTATTGTAAGGGGATCAAGTAGAGAATAAAACAAGTAAAAAATATTTTCATGGAGCTTTCATTCTAGTATCTTATTCATTGCCAATCTTTAATGTTCTTTTCAAGTCTTTAAAGCATTTCCTTACTCTTTGAGTTACTTTTCATTAATATTATTAAGTAACTTGCTTGCTAAATGTCTCTTTACGCCTCTAGGATTTGAGTTTCAGGAAGGTAAGGACTTGCACATAGGAAGTGCTTAAATATTTGTGCAATGAAGGAATGGTATACTATTCATATAGAAAAATATGATGGAATATAAGTTACTGTGCTATATTGGTTGTAAAGAGATGTTAGTATAAGTGACTTAAAATGATGAATTTGAGAATTATACCTACTGAAGTCAACAGGCAAACAAATACACTGTTTAGAAGTTTTAAGTGGGAAGATTAATTTATTGTGTATTATGTATGTATTAAACTGCTGATGTAACATTTTAACATTGTGTATTATTTGGAAATCAAGAATTGCTGTATTATCTTTTTATGATAAGAGTCTGATATCTTGGAAAGTAGGAACTTTGAAAAAGTTACATTTAATAAGTTCAGAACGTTGTTTACATAAATGTTATTTTGTTTTCTAATTGCATCAGCTACCTAAATTTGCTTTCACTTTAAAAACTAAGACCCTAACTTAAATATGGGGTCTTTTCATAAGCTAGTATTTGAATATGATGTCAAATTGTATAAAAAATCGACTTCTCTGACAATAAATATAACGTGACTTGTGTTAGAAATTTTGATGTTTGACTTGTGTGTCTGATCTCTTCAAGGCTGCAAAACGAGGGATTCTTTCATCTGGTCGAGGTAGAGGAATTCACTCAAGAGGTCGAGGTGCAGCTCATGGCCGAGGCAGGGGTCGAGGTCGAGGTCGAGGTGTGCCTGGTCATGCGGTGGTGGATCATCGTCCCAGGGCATTGGAGATTTCTGCATTTACAGAGAGTGATAGAGAAGATCTTCTTCCTCATTTTGCGGTACTTTCTTACTGTCCCACAAAACATATACTGATAATCATTGTTGGGGATAATGGATATTGAAGGGAAAATTATGAAAATATGAGTAATTTAAACCCATTAATTTGACCAAAGGGTTTGATTAATCCATAATAATCTTTTGCTAATTATTTAAAAAATAAACAGGGATTTTTTTATTTACTATCTAGAAGATGTGTTGCTATTCTTAACAGTAGGCCTTAAGGTATTGTGAAATGAATGATTTAAATTTTCCTATTTCACAGGGGGATGTCCTATAGTTAAGTTTTGTTTGATACATACTTTGAACAGAAAATTTAACACATCGTATAGGCCACCCAGATTTTTTAAAATTAAGATGGAATTTTATTTTTTAATACCGTATTCTTGATCTAGCTGACCTTAGAAATGAAACAAGGCAAAATTTTCGATACATGATCTTGAAGTTACCTTTATTCACTGGCAGGATATAAATTAAAGGGAGTCAGTCTAATAGAGACCTATGAGAAAGAAGAATGAGCTTCTAGTCCTGGCTAACCCATTATTTCTTGGACTTTCTGGGATCCATTGGGCTTGTGTGCAGAATGGAAATTATACTTGTCTAAAGGCCTTTTCGACTTGAATGTTGTGATTTTTAGTGGTATCCCAAAGGTTAGTTACTAAGCATCGGTCTTGCCTTCAGGACTATAGTAACTGCTCTGGAGATATGAAGGAAATAACCAGTTCTTTACCTTCAAGGATTTATATATATTGTTTTAACACAAAGCAGTTAAAGTAAAATGCAAACAAAATTTATCACATCATCATGCTAAATTTATTAAAGACTGTAAGTACTTTAGTAACTCAGAAAAGTATCTTTCACACAGGCATATGATGAAAAAAGAATAGAATTTCATGAGGTAGGAAAACTGGAGCTTAGATCTTGAAGGATCAGTAAACTTATAGATACTACACAAATGATTGAATCTTTTGGAAATTCCGATTTAGACGTTTGACAGTCATATTTTAGGCTGTTAACAGAATTTACAAAGGTGAAACTACTTTGTCAGGACATAGGGAATTATTGAAAGAAATGGTAAATATTTAAGAAGTAACTAAAATGATTAATATTTAAGGATGAGGAGTCTGGAAAGTCCTATGCTTGATGACTTCAAAGGGAGAAAGAAAGCTATCAAAGAACTAGAAAGGATCTTAGAGATAATTTAGCCCAATTTTTACCCGTTACCTGCCCCAGCTTCCCCCACCCCTTTCACAAAGGAAAGGAGATTCAGATAGTTGTTTTGCATGCAATTATACAGCTAATCAAGAAACTAGCAAAGAATATGCTAAAATAATCCAGATAAACCAGGTGAGTTTGTTATGAATGTATTTTAGTGAGACTAGGATGGTTTTGGTTTTATAAATATTCAGAGCCTCAAAATGGAGATTCTTGTGTACATTTAGAGGTTTGAACTTCTTTCAAAGTTAATAGTGGTAATGCACATTTAAAAATAATCAGTCTTAAAGAATACATGTTTAAAGTTTAGTTCTCTGTCTCATCCTGGGATTTGAACATGTGACAAGTAACAGGAAAAGAAAACTACATTTTTATAGGACCATTGACTGTTAGCATTTTGTTTTCATTAATTTATCCACTGGAACCAGTAGTAGTATTAGTAATGAAAATTATAACTAAAAGTTACAGAGCATTTATTTTGTGTCAGGTATTATTCTGAGTACCTTATGTAATTCATTATATTATGCGTTATCTCAACAACTCTGAGGTACGTACCTTTATTATGCCCACTTTAAAGATGAAGAAGATGAAGCATGAAGAGATTAAGTAACTTGTTCAAGTTCACACAGCTAATAACTGACAGAGCTGAAAGGAGCTGGTTGATGCTAGAGTCTTGTTATCTTTACAGAAATTTTCGATATGGGAGTGTGTGTGTATGTGTGTTTGTGTATTTAATGAGATTATAGTCACTTTGTTTTTGAGTAAGAAAGACAGGTATTAGTAATGATAAAGGGCTAAAATTTTATATGATAAAGGTTGCTGTTTAAAGGAAATATGATAAAGGAAAAATCCTTCTACAAACAAAATATAAAATTCAACAAACCAAAAGCAAGCATAATTTTAGTTTTTTTCTTTCTTTTTAAGAGTGTGTAGTGTAGAGGAGTATGAAATAGGAGTGGAAGCAGGGTCAGTTCGAATGTTAAATCAAAAGACCTGGACTCTCCTGCTACTTAATTACTTTGGAGAAATTATTTAAATCCTCTGTATCTTTTTTTTTTGGTACCATCTTTAAATTGGGAATGATTCAAAAAACTCATAGAATATCCCGAGGATTAAATACTCTGTTTTAGAAAGAATTCAGCATGTTCTAGGATTGGAATATAAGGGCAATAAGGAAGCCCAGTTATGACCATTGTTTCATTTTTTTTTTTTTAAAGAATAGTTCATTCAAGTATAAGTTTCCCTACTTCTAAAAAGTATAGAATTGTAAATAGGACCATTCTTTATCTTATAATTATCAAGTACTAAAATGAATTATTTTTTTTCTGTTAATCACCATGAATTGTTATATATTCTGGGTTACATTTATTGGTATTTTAAAAGCCATTAGGATCTTGGATGTTTCAAAATATTTATTTGGAGGAAATACTTCTTTTTAATTTAAAGCAATATGGTGAAATTGAAGATTGTCAGATTGATGACTCTTCACTTCATGCAGTAATTACATTCAAGACAAGAGCAGAAGCTGAAGCAGTAAGTATTAGAAATAATCTGATTTATTGAAAATTCAGATTTAAATGTATTATAAATATTGCTTTTAAGTCTTAATATAAAGGAAATTTTTTTAACTTACTAAATAACTACGCTTTGAAAGTAGATTATAAGAAGTATTTCATGGCCACGAAGAATGTCCTAAAGCAGTTAGGCAATTCTGTTTATAACATGATAGAATTGTCACTAAGTTGAATACTAAGTTGTATTTCTTGAGACACTAGCAGATCTCCTTCCTTTCTCTTTCACAGGGGATAGGGCTGCCCAACTTTGCATTATCCTTTTACTCAGCTGGCCTAGCACGAAGTCTGCTTTGGCAGAAAGTGTAATGAGAGATAAGGTAGAGACTGAAATAAAATTGTAATGGCAGATCTTCTAAAGCATTCCTCACCTGCTACTTCCTAGTCCCAGTAGGGTGAACTTTAACGTGTCTCTAGCTCAGCATATCCCCAGCGAAGCCTCTATAACTTTTTACCCAGGCATCGTGATACATTGCTTTCACTTTTATAGGGTCCTTTTATTATAGTTGTCTTAAACCATGCATCTTGAATTGTTTTTACAAAGAACGAGTATATGCAACCTTGTCTTTCATCTGGGTTTAAAAGGTTTAAAAAAAAAAGAAAATGGCTATGAAGTATGGGAGATTGATAGGAATGTTTTTAGCCCTGTATGTTCTTTCTTCAGGATTGTAGAGAAATAGATGTACCATCTTGTCCTTGGAAAAATGCAGTAAGAGTTCCAAACAGTTAACCTAATGTGAATGGAAGAGTAGTATGCTTTTCAGAAGCTTTAAGCGGATTACGGTCTGAATTAAAGTGTTTAAAAAACTTTCTAAATTGATTATCCTCTTTGTAGTGAATACTCCCTGACAACACAGTGGTACCTTACAGGGGACCTAGCCTGGTAGGAGTTGCTCTTGGAGCATTGTAACCAGTGAGCTTTCACTTAAAGATCTTTTTTGAGAGTAAAAAATGTTATTGATGAGAGTTTAAAACTCGTATAAACTTGTATGTATACATGTTATATTAAAATATAGATCTTCGATCAATTTTTCTCTCAAAGGTATTATTGAGTATAAGTTAAAAGTAAGCTTCCTTTAACTGATGGCTTTAGTGACAATTTTTAGTGTAATGTTAGGTAGCTTGAGTAAGTCTCTTTATGTTCTATTTTCTAGGCAGTAGTCAAATGGTTATAAGTTTGTTAAAACTTCTTGCTTCTATGGCTAAGAGAAAAAACTTTATACCTTTGAAATAATTTTTGAAAGTTTGGCTTTTGGAAAATTTATTGACATACACCTTTTTTGAGTATTGCTTTTTCCACCTCAGATGTGTATATGTGTGTGTGTGTGTGTGTGTGTGTGTGTGTGTGTTTGTTTGTGTGTGTGTGTGTATACATTGCATATGTTTTCAAATGAATAGCAGTCAATTCAAAAAACTAGAGATTAATCTATGACAAAGACTTTAAAGCACTGAATTATATGGAGGTTGAAGCAGTGACAAAATAAGTTAGATCTAATAATTATCTTTTCAGAGTAAATACCATTATAGTTGGAATTACTTAATAGCCTGAAAGGAAGAATACCATTGCTATGATAAACATTTGGAATTAAGTTATAAAAGTTGTTAATCCATAATAATTTCCTTAAGCCAAAACAATTCTTAAAATTTTGTAACCTTCTGTTGTAGAAAAGAGTAGAAAATTAAGTTGAAGCTTATCTTCTCCAAACAGAATATAGGCTAAAGCAGTGGTTTTCAGACTTCTAGATTTCAGGGACCATTGAAGTTTGGCAATTTAAAAATTAGTGTGTTTGACATAGAGGCGCCGGTTCTTAATTTTGTTAAGGAAGAATGCTTACAAAATATAAAAAACAGATTTTATGTACCATCACTATCATTTTATAAAATAAAGAAGATTTTAACATCGAAAATGTAAGAAATTATAAACTCCAGGTAAATGATACGTCTTCTCAAGAAAAGAAAATTATCCACCTTTTCTAATGTTTGTTTCCACATATTTCTTTGTTCTTATTTTCTGAACTGTTGTCCTAGATGAGCGAATGAATGTCTATTTTCTGTAATCAATAGATGGCATAGTATTTCAAAATGAAAGTACAAGTTAAGGTACTTGAGACATTCATATATGACTGAAAAGTGAGAAATTTTCCCCATATGGATGTACCAGATTTAATCAACCATGCTGATTGCCTTTAAATTGTTTGTATTCTTTTCCAGTGCAGCAGTGAATATTCTTGGTGCATAGTACTCTGTGTACATATGTGAATATGAATATAAGATATATTCTTGATATATTATTGTTAGATGAAATGATATGTGCACTTAAATTTTTGGTGGATAGTTCTAAAATTGCTTCCTTCGTTCCTCCCCATATAGGTTGTACCACCACGTTTACTTGCCCCCAAAGATGTATGAGAGTGTCTTTTCCCCCACACACTTGCCATAGTATGTACTCTGCATAGTGGTTTGCTTATAGAAAGTACATGGGTACATAAGCCACAGTATGGTACCAGTTTTATTTTGGTAAAATAGCAGCTCATTTCAGTTTTAGTACACTATACTCTTATGATTAAAATGGAGTGTTTTCATATTTGTTTAAATGCTCTTTATTTCTGTTTCTCTGAGCTGTTAATGTCATTCATCTACTGTCTTGCTGAGTTCTGATTTTTGTTCTTTCTGAATTTTTTTTCTAGAAAATTAGCTCATAAATTCTAAACATTTTAATGACAATTCATATGAATTTTATTTGGCTTGAGAGGTGAAATACGGAGCCTACTTGAGTTTACTGAGTAAAAGCTAGTTTCCCAAACTTAGGTGAAATACCCTTAGTATGTAAAAATTTTCCGTGTTTATTGGATCGTGTTCAGAATTCGTTCTCTTCCGTTGGTCAGTTTTCTTTTCATGTGCCTGTTCTGCACTGCTTTAATTAAGCTAAACTTTATATTTTAATAGTTTGTCAAAGCTGTTTGGAATCCCTCTTATTATGCCCACCTGTTACTCATTTTAAGCATCTTCCTGGTAGATTTTATATGTTTATTTTTTTATATAAGCTTTAGAATAAACTTACCAGGTTCTAAAAGGAATGCTTTAGGGGAGAATTTGTGATGCAAATATTCCTCTAGAACATCATTGTATCTCAATCCTTTATTCTCTAAGAGCATTTAGAGGTTTTCTATATGTAGATTTTATCTATAGATATAAAATCAACATAGGTAATATACATATGTTACAGATTACATAATACATAATATGTAAGTATATAATATAGTAATATATAGTGTATGTTGTGAAATATATATAACATATGTATAATTCCTTTATATATAGTAGTTTTCCCCCAGGCATTTAACTTCTTGTTACTTTGAATGAGGTCTTTTTTATGTAGAAAATTTGTCTGTTTTTATTAAATATGTAGCTGTCATTTTTCTTTGGTAAATCACTGAAGTCTGTTCCTTTTTTTCTTTTTACTTTTAAAAAATTTTATTGAAGTATAGTTGACATATAATGTTCTATTAGTTTCAGGTGTACAGCATAGTGATTTGGCAATTCCCTACATTACTCAGTTCTCACCATGATAAGTGTACTCACCATCTGTCACTGTATAGCATTATTATGATATTACTGATTATATTTCCTATATTATACTCTTCATCCATGTGACTTATTTTTTAACCGAAGTTTGTACCTCTTAATCCCCTATAGGTATTTTGCCCATTCCCCTGTCCATCTCCCCTCTGGCAACCACTGGTGTGTTCTCTGTATTTAAGAGTGTTTGTTTTGTTTTTTAGATGCTATGTATAAGTGAAATCATACGGTATTTGTCTTTCTCTGACTTATTTCACTTAGCATAATAACCCTCCGGATTTATTATGTTGTCATGAATGATAAGGTTTTATTCTTATATTCATTTATAGTTTTAATTCAGTATTCAGAAGTAAGATTGGTTTGTAGATTTGGGGGAAATATTATTTTCATCAGGTATCAAATTACTTGGCTTTATAAAAAGTCATTGAAAAGTTTTCCATTTTTCTTTGTGCTGAGGTAATTTTAAGTAGCACTGGAGATATATTTTCTTAAATATTTAATAGAATTTATCTGAAAATAACAGGGTCTACTGATTTTAGACCACATATCTTTTTAAAACCTTTTTCTTTTCTGTAGAAAGAATTTGTTTTTTTTAAAGATTTAATTTATTTGTCAGAAAGAATGAGCACAAGTGGGGGGAGCAGCAGGAAGAGGGAAAAGCAGACTCCTCACTGAGGGAGGAGCTTGATGGATGCAGGACTCGATCTCAGGATGCTGGGATCATGACCTGAGCTGAAGGCAGATACTCAGTCAACTGAGCCACCCAGGCATCCCTGTATTTTTTTTCTTTTCTGGCTTTATTTTGGTACTTTGGTAGTTTTTCTTTTAGATTGCCAATTATTTTCATTAAGATGAGCAAATTTTAATTTTATCTTCTTCTGGAGTTATTTCCCCCACTTTCCTTTCTTACTTTGTATATTTTACATTTGGCTCCACTTCCACCTTTATAACCACTATCATGTTGCTCAAATAAACATCCTGTAGAATACATTTAAACATGATGGTTTTTTATTAACATTTTATAAGTAGTTACAAAGTTTATTTTTAAATGAACATTTAAATAAAATGGTTGCAGAACTCTTGAAGCAAGTGTCACAGTATTGAAAAGCATTGATCTAGTTGATATTATACTATTAAGCAGTAGTAAGACAGTGTAATATTGGACTTGGCCAAAAAAGTTCCAGAGAGCATAAAGACAAAATAATGTCAGAATAACCAAGAGTATTCTAAAAAGGATGAAGAGTGATACCAAATTCATTGTGAAATTAAGAACTAATATAGTAATTGTATGGATAGACAGACAATAAAATAGAGTCCAGAAAAAGACTAAATACATGAAAGAATTATAGAGGATTACAAGGAGGTATTTTATTTAAATCAGGGAATTTAAATTTACTTGAGTAATCGGTACCTAATGTTAGGACAACTGGCTCTTAAGAAAAAATAATATGGCCTTTATTTTTGGTATCAAAATAAAGGTGCATGAAAATTTTTTCTTTTTTCAGTACATATGACTAGTAAAAAGCTAGGGGTTTCCTAAAAGTAATCTTAGTGTGAAGGGGGCTTTTTAAAGGACTGGCACAATCTGGAAGCCATAAAGATAAAAACTGATAAATTGCAGTACATGAAAATTTATATTTATGACAGAAAGAACAGCAGCAACCCCTTTCCCTTCAATAAAAACATGCATCGTAAACAAAATCAAGATTCAGTTGAGAAAAGAATATTTTGCCAAACAAATAGGACAAAGTTCCATTCAAGAAATTAGTTTAAATATGGTGTGGGTGTGTGTGTACATAAATAGCCATTCAAGAAAAGTGAAAAATCTCTTGGTATGGCTATGGAAAGGATATGTGAAATAAATGGATTAGTAATGTAAGAAAGAAGTGTAAGACCAGTAAAGTGTGGTCCCATGTACATATTCTATATATGTATATACAAAAACCCTCTTAATATGTGCATAGGACTTTTTTTTTTAAGATTTTATTTATTTATTCTACAGAAAGAAACACAGCCAGAGAGGGAACACAAGCAGGGGAAGTGAGAGAGGGAGAAGTAGGCCCCCACCCTGGGCAGGGAGCCTGATGCAGGGCTTGATCCCAATGCAGGGCTTGATCCCGGGACTCTGAGATCATGACCTGAGCTGAAGGCAGATGCTTAACCGACTGAGCCACCCAGGAACCCTTGCATAGGACTTTTTTTAGAGTGTTGCAGGATTTTTTTCCAAATTATTCATAGGGTGGTGGTTATCGCTTCAGGATAGGACAGTCATGGATTATGATATTTTATATTATGTAACCTGAAATTTTGGAATTTTTAAAAAAATAGGTGGATTATCAACATTAAGGATTTTATGTTGCAAATTACCTAAAATAAATGTGTATATTTAAAAAGGAAAAATTCAGTTATCTCAAATTTATACAGCCAAATAGTCCAAAATTTCTAATGGAGAATGTTGATAAAATGTTAAATATACCTAGCTTTGAAAATCATCCTGTAAAATGTTAAAATAAAAACTTTAGAGGGTTTAGACTCACCTTGTAAGTTTGAAGATGTATGTGCTAAATAAAGAGATTGATAGTATTAGGTCTTCAAAAGTGTTTGTCAATGGGACGCCTGGGTGGCTCAGTTGGTTGAGCAACTGCCTTCGGCTCAGGTCATGATCCCGGAGACCCGGGATCGAGTCCCACATTGGGCTCCCTGCTCGGCGGGAAGCCTGCTTCTGCCTCTCTCACCCCCCCTGCTTGTGTTCCCTCTCTGGCTGTGTTTCTCTCTGTCAAATAAATAAAGTCTTTAAAAAAAAAAAAAAAAAAGTGTTTGTCAAGAACTTATAGAAAATGTCAGTAAAATTTTTGGGCTTTTTAACTGGATGAAAAGATGAGCTTTGTGAGTAGACATTTTGCATGACACTATTAGAATTCCTTATAGTAATACATTTTTGTGTGATAGTTTTAGTTTTAAAAAATTATAAGTTGTTTCTAAACTTAAATATCATATATAAGTGCTTAAAAATTTTTTTAGTTATATGACACTGGGGGGAGGCCATGGACTTAAAAATTCCTGAACTGCGTTTTATAATAGGTATGAAATCTCTTAAATTTGTCATAGATTTGTATGTGCAGGTTTAAAATTTATACCTGGAGACTTTAATATCACACAACTCGTGGTCAGGTGTCATTGAACATGTAATTGTTTCTGGATTTCACATTATGTTCTACTTTGAGGTTGTGCTATAAATCTTTTGTGACTGAGTTATTCTGGTATGTTGCTACCATTCATTTATATTAGTTCTTGTTACTGTAATTTGAAAGCATGATTTCCTACTTAGCCACTTAATTTAGCAAATACTAAGTTTAACTTTTATTTACATAGTTCTGAAAGCTTTGTAGGAAGTAGTTTAGTTTCAGTAGAAACATTCAGGGTTTTTTTCTTTATGGAATACTTGTATTTTGTAAGAGTGATAAAGGTCAAACATATATTTAAAGATAATGTGATACTTCACTGATGTAATTTTAAAATAATGTGATACTTTACACATGCAAAAGTATTTTTACATTTGTTAAAGGTTTCCAGTTTGTAGTTACTATATATGTCATTCATAAATTAACAAGAATTAAAATGCAATAAAATATATTTAGCTTCTTGGTCCTAATTTGGACTTCAGTTTAGAACCAGGATCTTGAAATGCCTTGGGATTGTTGCCTTGAATAGCCACTATCATTTAATTGTGAACATGTGGACATAGTTATAGTCAGATACTGGCCATTTGTAGAATAGCTCTGCTTAAGTATGAGAAAGTTCTTTTTTTCTTTTTAAAGGTATTTCCAACTACAAAGCTGAATTTAGAAGTAAATAACCATAAAAAGTAAATTATAAATTATAATCATAGTAAATGGAGAAATAAATAATCACAAAGTAAATGGATAGGTGTCTTTACTTATGTTTTACTAATTTAACTATTAGATACTATTAACATTTCATTGTTCAAGAATTATTAATGTTCTGCATTGTAATGTTCTTAATTGTTTTAGGCTGCAGTTCATGGAGCTCGTTTCAAAGGGCAGGATCTAAAACTGGCATGGAATAAACCAATAACTAATATTTCAGCTGTTGAAACAGAAGAAGTTGAACCTGATGAAGAGGAAGTATGTTTGTTTTTTTTTTAATTTGTCTTGGCCCTTAAATGTTCACATTTTTATATGAAATGTGATTTTTATGGCTGTGATTTTAACATAAAACTTTTATTCTTGAGCCATATTCCAGGCAGAGGATGTCAGATAAATGCAGACAACTTTAAATTTTCTGGATTAATGAGAACTCTGGATTGCTAATCCAAAAAAAGAAAGAAAAAAAATCATATATATTCTCAGTTTTCATTTACTCTTAGAAAACAATAATTATTTAGATTTTTATCCACAGGAAATCTTGTAATATTTTAAGTTTTAGAGTATATCTCCTACTCATTTTCCTTTATTTTAATTCATACCATTTTAGTTCATTAGAATGAATGCCTTTTATATGGTAGATACTGTGATAGGCACAAAAATGAATAAGACACGGTCCCTATCATCAAGGAGCTTTAATCTGGAAAGGGGGGTGGTGACAGACACATAAGAAACTAATTATAATGAAAGACAGAGTGATATGCTCAATAAAGATTTGAACAATATGCTGTGGGAACCCAGGGGAAGGAGTGATTATTTCTGTCCAAAAGAGTTTTGAAGAAGATGGTGACAGTGGAGCCAAACACTAAGTGATAACAAAGCTTTCTATAACCAAGAGCTGGGACTGGGAGTAGAGTTGAGAGAGGCATTTTAGGTGTGGAAGAGGAATAGGTCTGGAACAGTCCATTTTTCTTGGGTACAGCAATTAGTATGATGGCTGAGAGGTATGAACATAATGAACAATCAAGTGGGAGAGCCCTTTGAAATCATAAACATAAAAGTAACTCTATTTTGTTTGATCATGAAATAAGCTGTAGGAAAAAGTTGAGGAGGTTAATAAATAAAGGTAAGGTGGGGAGACAGTGATTCCATGTACCTTTGTTAGATTTTCGTAATGGCACTTCATTTTGTTTGAAGAGCATTCAAGGCTGTTATACATATCCATAGTCAAATGCAAGAATAAAATGTGTATTTTGAAACTCATATACATGATTTGTCATTTTATATTTTAGATTATACCTTTGTCCTTCCATGAGTTTGAATTGAATGGGGAGAAAAGCAGGAGAGCTCCTGGTCTTAGGTATTTTGAAAAGTTTGAAAAGCAGTGTGAGAAGCTTTTATGAAGGGAATGGGGAAAAGCAAGGAATGCTATAAAAGAAATGTTTGTTACGTATAATAGAAAAAAATCTTGAAAGACGTTTCTACAGTTATTGGTTGATTTTAGTGCCCAGGGTTAGACAGGATAAGTCAGAGAAGACTTATTGATGTTTTTCTTTTTTTAAAAACTAAAGGTATTGAGCACTGTTCTGCAGGTGTAGAAGATGGCATAATTCGATCAAGTGAGGCAGGAGAAATGGCATGTATGAAGGCTTACTTGGATATTTTTTTAGTGCCTGCTTTTGATAAAAACAATAGAACAGATACTGTAGAGAAACCACTGAGTGGATAAAGGTTGCTTTTCTTTGTTCTTGAATATTGTAGCTATAGAAATACCTTTTGTATTCGCCTCTGTTGAGAGAAATCAGTATTTAAAAGTGTCACCTTTTTTCTTTTCTTTTTTTTTTTTTTTGGGTAAATTCCTAAATGCATTTTAACCTAAAGTTTCAGGAAGAGTCTTTGGTGGATGACTCATTACTTCAAGATGATGATGAAGAAGAAGAGGACAATGAATCTCGTTCTTGGAGAAGATGATTTGACTGATCATTGATCTGCATATGCTAGAACTCTACCTGTGTTTCATTAGTATTATCTAATGTACTTTTACATATTTGTAAAAACAATTTTTTGGTAAAATGTGATGAAGATGGATTTCACAAATAGAAGAGAAGAAAACTACCTTCTGATCCTGTATTTTGAAAGATTGATGTTTGCATTTTATTTCAGTAAACAATTGCTAAAGACATCACACTAGAAACATATGCAATGTTTTTATTACATACTTCTACTGAACATTACGGAATTCTTTGGGTTCTTTGTAATTTAATGAATAGGTCTACAACCTTACGACCAATACTTGTTATAACTTAGAGGATTTTGTTTTACTCCAAATAAGGAATGAATTTGCATTTAAAATCTTAATGAATGTTTTCAAAAATGAATAGATAATATAGTACTCTAACTAAAGTCTCCAAGTTATGTATTCATAATATTACATAGTAGTATGCTTAGGCTTTACTATGTATTAGCCTTTTGTTGGACTTGTGTATGTATTTTACCATATGGGTTTTAATGATAACGGTGTATGACTGCTTTGAATATGAGTCCTTATGCATTCAGATGTTAAAAATAAAGTGGAATGGTCTCTTGAAAAGAAAAGAAAAAAGAAAAAAAAGCAATGACAAAAAAAAAAAAAACCACAAAGGCCAAGACAATGTTCCTTGATTTTAAAAAAGAAAAAAGGAAAAAAAAAAAGAAAAAAAAATAAATAGACCATTCCAGATGGTGATCTACCCTTCCCCCCAATTATCACAAAAGGAGCTATAATCACTAACTTATTAATAATGGTTACTGGTACCTTTACAATAATGTACAATCCAATGTAAAAAATTTATACCACTTCAGTTTGGTTTGATCCTATAAATTTTCAACAGATGTCTTAAAATTTAAAAGCAGGCTGATTAGTTTGGAACCAGACTTCAAGTAGCGCTAACATTTGGTGAATAAGAAAACATCACATTACATTTTGGATGTATGAAAGAAAACTTGACCATTTGAAGATGTATGAATAAAGAAATGTACTATAGATACTACTTTAGGAAAACACTGTTTGGTAAGTGTTCCAGTCTGATATTTTAAGTGTGCATTTCCTATACTTGTATAAAAATCTTTGACATTTGCAACAGTATTGTGATTTTTAAGTGGATTTCTCTGGCAAATGAACCCAAACGATCATTGAAAGTTGGTACAGCAGTTTCAGGAAATAAATCCATTCTTTGTAGAATGAGGGGATGGGAGATTACATATTTACCTTTTGAAATTTATCATTTCAGTTGCAAGTGTTTCTTCCCCTCCTGAGATTATAGTGATTATATTCAATGTCAAATTAAAAAAAAAAAAATCACTTTCTTCCCATACTGGGGTCCTCACAGTCACAAACTGTAATTCCAACACCATAATCCTCTGTCAGTGGGGTAACTAATGGATGCTGTTCCTCTTTATATTTTCCTCCCACACTTAGGGTTAAAGTTGTATATATATTCTTGATGGTAGTACTATTTCATAGGAATGTTTTGGCTTGCAGTTGGTACATGTCTTAATATTTAAAATTTCAAAGTCGATTTCTTTTGTCAAAATAGTGACTTTAAAACTTCTTTACGTAGATCTGTGATATATTTTTATGTAGTCTCTTGTATGTTGACTATGTGCTATTCTGATTCATTAGGTAAGTTTGTTTTCTTTTCTTTTTAGTAGTCGTGAAAGGTGCCAAATTGGCAGAGGCTCACGTTTCTTCTCTTTACACCAAACAGGTATTATAAAGAAAGAAAATCTTTCAAAGGCCAGTTAAATCTCCATGCTGATTTTTGGCTTTATAATTTGACTAGTAAATTTTAGCCTGATTTTTAAAAATTATTGTAAAACTCCTTTATATGTAACTGAAATTACCTCCTACTTACTTAAATCCATAAATAACTTATCAGTTTCCCTAGTCTTAAATTCTCTAGTAACCTAAAATTAAAATGTTTTAAGCCATGTTGCTTTGAATGAATCAGAAAACAAGTGTGTTTCAGTTTCATCCCTGAGAATGAGGATTAAATATTACAGATATTCATTAGGTTCACAGTTACTTTTTTATTATCATTAAGATGATTTTAACTATAAATATTAGTACTCTTAATTGTTACTGAATTTTTGAAATGAATGAATATGCTTGTAAATACTAGTATTTTGCATGTACTTTCATGTGTTCTGATTTAAAACTTAAGGTATCTCTTTGAAGTGGTTGCTAATTCCCATTTTACAGATAAGGAAACTTAGGCTAATAAAGATGGAGTGACTTGCCGAAAGTCACAGCTAGTGAGTGAAAGGACTAGATTTGAGTGCAGGCATTCTAATTTCGGTGCCAACTTTTTTTTTTTAACTCTACATTGCTATTCCTTCCTGATTATTGATTGAGCATGAGATTGTGTTTGCAGTAAATGTGGTAGTTCTTGCACAAAAGGTCGACTTCTTGGTCATTAGCCAGTTCATATCTTTACTCTCCCTTCTAATACAGCACTTTGTTCATATCTCTGTTATAGTACTTATGTTGTAATATAATTTATCTGGTTTATATGTCTGTCTTCCCCACTAAATTACAAGCTCCTCTAGGAAGGGGACCATGTCTTATTCATCTTTTTATCTCTAGTGATTATCAGAAAGCTTGGCTCATAGTGGGCGCTCAGATGTTTGTTGGATGAATTAATGAATGAATGCATATTTAAATCTCCAATAATGGAGTGACAATTACCTCCCTTGTTAATTCTTATCAATTTTTCAAAAATCTCTCCTGAAGGTCTTCTCAGTTATTGAGACCATTTTGCTAACCAGTTGAACAGTTAGATATTGCAACAGTGGGGTTACAGATACTGATGGAGGAATATACATGTAGTCTTAATGGAATTTCCACAACAAATAAGTAAAACATTAATAATTTAGAGTATTAAATGTTAGTTTCAGGAGTAAAGTAGCCTTTGGTTTCTGTCCATGTGTAAGAACAGAAATGCCAAGAGCCACCAGTCTAGTCCATGCCACTGATTTTTTTTATATCCAAAGATGACCTAGCATGGAGCTTCCAGATAAGAGTTGAGGGATTTAGCTTTTGGTCCCAGCCTGCAACTGACTCTATGGCATTAGACAAGTCTCTTAACTTATCTAGGGGTGTTTCCTTGTCTGTAAAATGAAAGGGGTTGGACTAGATAATCTTAAGATCCCTTTCACATCTGTAGTTTCCTTGGTAGTATATTTAATATAAAACACTTTAATGTATCTGTACCAGTTCTCCCTACCTCTTGATGGCGTTGTTGTTTCTGTCATTTTATCAATGGAAACAACTTAGATTTGGTTATAATAGTCTGTATTAATATGTCTTGGTACAGTTTTGTATATAGTGCTCCCAAATGCTTGCTTTTAATGGCACAAAATTTGTTTAACTTCTCAAGTACAGCTAAACTTTCCTATTCACTGGACTTAGTAGACTTTCCGCTTGCAACTTTTCCTTTTGCTTCTAAACTCAAAGTCTAAAATTCTTTCCTGTTACAGTATGCTCCCTGAAACTTGAAACACATACTTAATTCTACAATTCTCCCAACAAGTTCTTTGCTTTAGTACAGATCTGGGCTGAGTTTGAAGTGAAAAAAGGATTCAGAACAGTTGTAGGTAGCTGCTACTTACAGGGGGAAAAATGAGAGAAATGATATATTATTGGTTAAAAGATTGATTAGGATTACCTCAAGGGATGGTTGAGTTGTCATTTTACATATTTCACTCAGTATTTTATGTCTTCTTAAGCAGTGTTGTTTAAATGTTACTGGATAATTGTAAGATTTTAAAAATTAATTTTAGTATTTAATTGATGCCCAACTACTTAATGAAATCATGTTGCAGGAATGGGAGAGTATTCCATAGCTCTTGTTTTATTGTAATAGAATCAAGTGTATCAACCAGTAGTTTACTATAAAGACAAAACATCAGTAGTTTAGGCTGATGACCTGTAGAAAAGTATGGCTGAGCTTAATTGTAGGAAATTTCCTGTGACTAGAACTGTTTTATGGCGACTGTATTTCCAACCTTACTTGGAACGCTAATCATTAGGGGTTACATAAGAAAGCAAAACATTTGCTTGTTTGGTATGTTGAAATATCAATGGTTATTTTAGAGTGTCATACAAACTTTACCAATCTATATTTTCTTTTTTCTTCCCCTTACACATAATGTGAACTAGTTTTTGAAAATTAGTTTTAGTACTTCTAGAATGTATAGAAATATTTGTAAGCTTTTTTCCTTCCCTTACACAAAAATCTTTAATCTTTTACAAACAAAAACAAAAATAGAAATGTCCTGCGTGAAATTCTAGTGAATTAAATTAGCTCACTTTTTGGTCTTTTCTCTCAGGGCTTTTATTCTTCTAAAGCCCTGTAAATAAAAACAGAAATTTAGGATTAAATCATCAGTGAGTGATGTTCGTAAGGCAGAGAAAAATTTCCTTTTCCCAGATCTTAGGAACTACCTTGTTCTTGTTAACTTCTTGAGATGGCTAGTTGCTCTAAGGTATGTATACAGGCTTTTAGAGGAGAGTAGTGTTCTCTCTCTCTCTCTCTGATCATTATATACATATCAGATTTTAAGAGATTATCTTCCAAACTAGCTACCTAAAAGTTCTAAGAAAGAAAGAAATCTTGGTGAAGTGGCTGCCATTCTCACTATTTTCTAATGAAAACATCATACTCGGTTAGTAGAAAAATTCTTAATTTGGTAAATAACTTTCTTGCAGTTTATCAGTAATATGTATTCATTACGTAGTGTAATTGAAAGCACTTATTTGTTTTACTTTTTTGATATCAATTTATTACTGTTCCTAATTCCTCCCTCCCTATATATTTCATCCATCCATTAAACTTTCCATCATCCAAAGTTAGTCTCCCTTTGTATACCAAGCACTGTCTCATTCTGATGTGTTCCTTTTTATTTTTGATTGTTTAATCATTGTGCTTAGTACAAAATTTTATGTCCTGTAGTGTAATTAAAGAATGAAATGGTTATCATATGGAGTTTAAGGAAAATTAGATACACCTCACAATTACTTTGAAATCATTGGGAAATTTAAGAAAATTGGTTTTGATTTTATTTTTATATACACTATCTCGGAATTTGTGATTTCTTAAAATTACTTTGCATACCCACACTTCATTAACAGTTGACTGTCTTGTCAGTTACTGCATTTCCTAAGCAGAAATTGTAGATCATGGCTGTGTTGTAGCACTGTGATCTTTGTGGCTTAATGTTTTAAGGAGGAAGCATGATGCATAGTGGTTTTGTTAATATCATTGAACCCAAAGCTGATTGTGCAATTTGTTTGCAACTTTGATTTTTATTTCTTTCTCAAATAGATTTTTTCTTAATGTTTAGAAAAGTTGGAGATCAATTTATGATTTGATTCAGTTTTTAGATTTATTTACAGTTTTCAAAGTTTTTTTTAATAGTCTTCTCTTTTTCCAGCAGAGAGAGATCATCATTGCCTGAATTTAGCTTTGTGACTACCACAGCAAGACCTGTTCCTGTCTGGAGACGACTGTTATAATATCATCCTATCATTTTATGTTTACTCCTTATCAATTTGAATAGATGTTTACATGTACTATAATTCGCATTTTGTCTTTTCACAGTTCTCTAATTGCTACATCTGAGTCCAGAAGTATGTCTGAGTGTGTGGTTTGTTTGACCTTGCTCTTATCCTAAACGTCTTCTCCTCTTACTTTATAGCCATTTACTTTTTAAACACTAAGATGGAAAAAGACCTTTTGCTTCCTAATAGGAGATAAGTTCAGTCTCAGCGAAGTTGAAAATTGTGTCTAGGAAATCTGTAAAGCCATGATACTGTGTTCATTAGCATGAACAATTTAGAATGAAGAAAATAATTAAAAAGTTAAGCATGGGTCTGTTTTTAATTTTTCTGGGTTTTAGAATACATTTCTGGGGTTAGGATAGTCACTTAAATAATTTTGAACAGATGCTAAAATACTTTTTTATACACTGTAATAACTTGCCTATTTCTTCTAAATATACTTAACTGAAATTGTTGCCACGGCCATTTACCCAAATAATTTTTTAAAAAAATTTCTTAGTTCTTCAAAACCAACAAACAAAATAATTTTTTTCAAGTAATACAGAATAATCTGTGGATTATAAATAGTGAGAAATATCTGTTAAATGTCTAATTTACACAGTTTTTCCATATTTTCCTCACTTGCAATCAGGACATCAAAGACAATCTTAAAAGCAAGGGGAAAGTGTGTTGTGTGTCTAACATTGTTAAAGACTATAGTTTTCCTGTCTTAAAGGATGTATGTTCATAATATTTATTTATAAGCAGTATGACTTAGAATTATTTATAAAGAATGTGATTAAATCTGATCCTAATACTCCCAAATACCTTTTTTGTAATGAGCATCATATAAAGAAGCTTTCAGAAAATTAATTTGAGTATTCCTTCATAGACTCTCATTAGGCATTTGAGAAGTTGGAAGTTATACTTTATTAGAAAAGTCCAAATTATACTTGATTTTGTTCACCCTTTTTTAATTTCTTTCAGCCATGTTCATATTTTCACATTTTTTTACGCAAAGTTGTTCTGCAAACACTTCTTTTTCTTGAATGTGCAGTGCATTTGTCTTCATGAAAAATAAAAGGAACGAACACAATCAAATTATTTTGATCCACATTAGTTGGCAATAGCTTGGTTAATATTAGGCCTGTGTTTAAAGGAAAAGTACATATATTTTGGAAGATCTTCTAATATAGTTATGACCTAGCAGCCTATGGGGTATTTTTAAAATTAGACTTTTGTTTTAGTTCATATTTGCAAACTAGCATATAGCCACAGGGAGTTCAAAGATACTTTCCCCAATTAGTTCAGTATTTTTTCTTCTCAAGGAAAGAAGATTCTCTTCCCCCATGATATTGATTTACTTGCTAGGTTAGAAACCCAAAGAACATAGCCTAAAGAGACCATACTTGTTAAGAATTTTGATTGGTTCTTGGATGTGGACCACATATCAGCACCCTCAGCTTTACTTTGTCATCTTTCTTTTTCTTTCCCTTGCTTTTAAATTAAAGACAGAATAAAGCAAAATTAAATAGCCATTGGGAATCAGAAGTCTAGATGATTTGATTCTCATTAAGATCATTGTGCTTTTTGAAAATTTCTGTGAGAGCCAATAGGTCAGTTACATATTTAAATTTCTGTTAAGTTGATTAATTAAAGTTAAGGATTTTCATTGTTTCATTTTCCTGAATAGGAATCTCATGGAGCTATGTGTAGATAGCTGTACAGAATCACTTTTGTGTAATTGAATGAAGTGGTTTACCTCTGCATGATTGCATTATGGAAGCCTTTTATATATCTTTATATTTTTCAATATACTTAGATTTTACACTATTAGCAGGTCTAGTCATGCTATATTTGTTTTTTTTTTAAACAGAGTTTATAAATATTTATGCTCAAAATACAGATCAGCTAAATATTTTTGGTCTTGTTTACAAGATAAATAATACTTTAAAGTGATGCAGCCCCTCAAGTGTCTTAGGAAAAAAAATTATTGGTGCTAAAAAACCTTTCAATATCATTTTTGAACCCGTTATCTAGACTTCGCTAGGCTTTAATGTATGATCACTTGTGACTTACTCTAATCTAGCAGCATAATTATGAAAGTGGTCTGTGGTAAGTCAGGTAAAGAGCCCAGCCTGTTAGAAACACCCCATAATTTAAAGAAATAACACAGAATTATAGTATACATATTTGTGCCCAGCTTCCAAAAAAGAAAACAGTTTCTTCAGTTTTTCATTAGCTCTTTTGATAAGAAGAACTTCAGTCTGGGTGGAATAAAAAAAAAATACATTAAACGTGGCTCAGTTTTCCCAAATTTCAAGTGGAAAACTTTTCTACTCCTAAAAATATGGTGTAATCCTGCTCTGCTTCGAATTCCCATCTGTCTTTAACTGAACAGGAGGCAGAGTAATTCTTATATTTTAATAGAACATTTGATGAGTTATAAAGGGGTGTATCATTTACATTGTACAAGTTTTGCATTGATGTGTAGATTGTTTTGTACATCTAGAAGACTTCATGACAGCACCTTAGTGAATGTTCTTAAGATACAGTTTTTAAGTATCAGCGAAGCATTCATAGATGTTTACTTTTGATTCTCAGAATCCTGAACCTGTTTTGGGTGTGATACTACTTCAGAACATGTTATCTGGCACAAGATTTCCTTTAATAAGTGGTTTAGTTTTACTCAATTTCTGTGGATTGTTGAACCTAAAAACACCAAAGGAGTCTTTTCTTGTCTGGAGACTGGGTTGTTCCAGTTTTTAATACCTGTGCCCATAAGTATCCCATTTCACGAATGTGTGTTGGCATGGGGAAAAAATTCCCTGCTCTTTGAGTGGAGCGAAAGTAATTGGTTAAGCTGTAGCAGCTTTTCTTTTGGTTTATTTTTCAAAGTGATAATAAAACTTGAACTGAAAAAGGTAAAACTTGAACTCGAAAACTTGTATGCTTAGAATGTTTATAGTATTACATGTTTATGTGGGGTTGTCAACATTTTTATTTATAGTTGAATTATGTTGTTTTGTTTGTTAAATATCCATAATGTTTATTATTTTTATATTTTGAAAAATTTTTAAATAAAATAGTCTTACTAAAAACAGTTGTTAACTTTTTTAAATTGTCCTGCATCTTGCATCAGTTATATTAATATGGAATAGAAAGAAAAATTTGCAGCCCTCAGGCATTGTACAGTTGAGAATTTTGAAAATGTCTGTGTGTGTGCGCACACACACACACACACACACACATATACACATATGTACGTGCAAGTGACTCCAGGTTGCCTCTTCCACTCTCTACCCTCCATTCCCCTTTAAATTGTTCTAAGTCACCTTTGGTACCAATGTGTTACTGCCCTAATGACTCCTTTTCTAACACATATACAAATCCTCTATACTCTTCTTCTCCTTAATTCCTGCCTCTTTATTGCTAGACTTCATCTCTTTATTCTGCTTGGGGGCCAGAAAGTTTCTTCTTCTCCTGAGTAATAAAGATAAAATACTATTGTGATGTCAAAGACTGCCGTATATTATGAAGTGAAATTCTGTAAAGTGCTCATGCTGTCAACCTCCAAAGCCATTGAAAGTTTCCAGAACTTCCCTCTGTAATTTTTCCAGTTTTCATCTCAGTGTGTGTTCTCCTGATTTGACCTGCTTTTCCAGCATTTAGCATGCTCATTTCATATTCAGTTTCATTGATTGATAAATATTGTAATATTTGTTTTTTTGTTTCCATTGCAGATACACCTTCTGTCATCTATAACGTGGGTTAAATAAGCTTGGTAATAACCTGTCTTCCACTTGTGACACTGCTTCTACAAGAAAATACATTATCATCTCAAAATGCATAAGTCTCGATAAAAATCTAGTTGAAATCTGCTTAAGAAATAGAGGAATTTGGTTAATGATGTACTGGGTAAAATTATTTTTAAAATATACTTTATATAGTATATACTTGACATATCCAGTCCCTGAGGAATAGTTGCAGAATGAGCATATTATGAACCTTCATTTAACCTGAAAAAAGTAATTCTGCATGAAGTATGAATGAATTTGGCCTTCAAAAATTAAAAAAAAAAACCCACATGTAATATCTTACAGAAAAGCCAGAAGTTAAAGTGTAGTAGAAAGCCTGTTACTTATAAATTATTATAGAATATTTAAACATGGGGTTATGTGTAGCATGGATAATGGATAGCAGTCAAATTTGTACTAAGTTTAATGCAGAATTTAGTTATGTGATAAGTCTACTAGGTAATATGCCAATTTCACATTTTATTTTTTTTATCAAGTTAATATTCAGAGTTAACAGAAAATGATAAAAAAGAAGATCTATGGCACATAGCAATTGCCATGTCTGAATGAGGTAAGAATTTAAACATCAAACAGGTAACTCTTAAAAATATTCTTTGAGTACTGATTTGATTGTTAGCCATGATAGCTCTCACATATGTCATATTTTTAATAATGGATAAAGACTATGTATATCAAGAAGGAAGTAGCATCCTAACCAATGATTCTTTGGTTAACCTAGAATAGTCTTTTAAATTTTGTTTTATCAAGATAGCCAGTGAAAACGAGGAGAGAATCCTCAAATTGGGATACTCACAAAAGAATAGAGCCTTCTAAGGTGCTGAAGATAGGGAGACTAGATTTAGTCCTGCATTTGTGAAAGTTCTAATTGAAAGCAGCTTACAAGCAAGTAATGCATTTGTATTTTTGGCTTTTGCCCCAAACCGATAAGCTTTATTGAGCATGATATATGTACAAAATTTATTTAAAAATACACATCCAGGGGCGCCTGGGTGGCTCAGTTGGTTAAGCGACTGCCTTCGGCTCAGGTCATGATCCCGGAGATCCGGGATCGAGCCCCACATCGGGCTCTCTGTTCAGCGAGAAGCCTGCTTCTCCCTCTCTCACTCCCCCTGCTTGTGTTGCCTCTCTGGCTGTGTTTCTCTCTGTCAAATAAATAAATAAAATATTAAAAAAAATACACATCCAGGGCACCTGAGTGGCTCAGTTAAGCATCTGACTCTTGATCTCAGATCATGTTTTGATCACAGGATTGTGAGTTACATAAGATACAAAAATATGTATTAAAAACCTGCATCCAAGAATACATTTATACAGGGTCCCTCTTCTGTTCCTCATGGGGAAGCACTCAATAATAGGGGTGATGACAGCAACCGGAATGAATTCCAAAGTATCCCCCCCAAAAAGACCCACCATTTTTATCTGCCATAAGCAGCATAATTTATATTACCATGTAAAGTGTAAACCACACCATTCACACCTAATGTCCAACCAAGTACAGTTTCCTACGGTTCTCACTGTGCTATATATTCTTCTGTAACCTACCTCTGGGCTTATGCCCAGTTGGAACTGGGAATTTTCCAAAAGATGAATAGTTAGGGCTTTCCTGTGTTCCATTATAGCTATGGCTTACTACGAGTCATAAAAGAATACATTTTTCTTTATTTTTCTATATACTAACATTGAACAGTTGGGAGACTGAATTTAAAATGCAATGCTAGTTAGTTAGAATCATACCTGGAAAAAAATGATGTACCTAAAAGTAAATCTAACTATGTACAGGACTTGAATGGTAAAAACTACGGAAGACATAAATGGAGAGCTGGAGTTCATGGATTGGAAAACCCAACATAATATGTTCATTCTCCAAATTCATACACAGGTTTAATTTAATACCAAATCCCAGTAAGTTTTTTATAGAAGATTATTCTAAAATTTATATAGAAAGGCAAAATCAGAATACAACAAATTTAAGAGATGAGTGAATTAGTCTATCCAGTTTCAGGACTTAAAAGCTATAGTAATCGAGATTGTGTTTATAATGGAGGGATCTTCATGGGAAAGATAAACACAAGGGTCAATGGAACAGAGATCTCATAAAAATGCACACAAATATGCCCAACTGATTTTTGACGGTACAAAAACAATTGAATGTAGGAAATAACATCTTCAAATGATCCTGGAACAATTGACATCCGTTGGCAAAAACAAAACAAATACTCCTCTCCCTGACCTAAGACTAACATCTCATTCAACAATGAACTCAAAATGAATCAAGGATTTAAATGTAAAACTGTAAAAATTACAGGAAAAAGAAGAATGTGTGGGATTGAGGGCTAGGCAAAAGTTCTTAGACTTGAAACCAAAAGTAGGATCCATACAGCATGATAAATTGGACTTCATCAAAATTTAAAACTTGCTATGTGAAAGAATCTTTTTTACAAGGATAACGTAAGCTACAAATGGGAATAATTTGCAAACCACATGTATGTGTCAGCATTGATACATAGAATATATAATTTCTTAAAAGCTCAACAATAAAAAGCAAACAATCCAACTAGTACGTAGGCTAAAGACATTTCACCAAAGAGACCATTCAGGTGGCGGATAAACACATGAAAAGATACTCGACATCGCTCTGCCATTAGGGAAGTGGAAATTAAAATTACTGTAAGATGTCCTTACATGCTATCAAAATGAGCAAAGAAAAAGTGACGAAACCAAATGCTGGCAAGAATGCATAGAAACTGGATCACATATTGAGGTGCTTGGGTGGCTCAGTATCTTAAATGTCCACTCTTGTTTTCAGCTCAAGTGATCTCAGGATTCTAAGGTCAAGCTTTGCACAGGGCTCAGTTCTGGGCATGCAGCCTGCTCAACATTCTCTCCCTCTGCTTTTGCCCCCCCCCCCCTTAAAAGCAAAGAAAGAAAAAGAAAAGAAAGAAGAAAGAAACTGGATCATTGATAGATAGCTGATGGGAATATTAAGTTGTATAGTCAGTCTGGGAAACTGTGTGGCAGTTTCTTAAATAGCTAAACCAACTCTCCTATCAACCAGCAATTAGACTCCTGGGCATTTAACTTATTTTCACACAAATACCTATATATAAATGTTCACAATAATAAACCACTGGAAGTAATCTATATGTCTTCCAATGGGTGAATGATCAATTTGATACATTCATTCCATGAAATACTACTCAGCACTAAAAAAAAAAATCCCAAACCCACATTATTGATATGTGCCACACCTTGTATGAATTTCCAGAGACTGCTGAGTGTGTGTGTGGGGGGAAGCATGCCAATCCCAAAAGGTTACCTACTATGTGATTGCATTTATGTAAATTCTTGAAATGACAAAATTACAAAGATGGGGAAGAGATTAGTAGTTGTCAGGTGTTATGGAAGTGCCGGGTATGAACGTAAAAGGACAATGTGGTTGTTAGCATTGCACTACAGTTTTTGCAAGACACTACCATTGGAGGAAACTTGGTAAAGGATACATGAGATCTTTATTTCTTACAACTGCATGTGAATTTAAGTTATCCCAAAAAGCTTAATTTGAGAAAAAAGTAAAGGCAGAGTAACACCCAGTTCCATCTTAGGGCACAATCTGGAGAAATGTCTTAGAAGGATGTGTACTTCTCATAAAGAATGAGATCCTTGAGTTATATTAAAAAAATCAATTGCATTTATATGCTTGAGAATTTCTGGAAGTACTGCAGACTTCTCCCACTGATTGCATACCCACTGCCAATAAAGAAGTAGGTCTGCATACATGGTGACTCTTATTCTTCCCATCAGCATTGCTGCCTGACAGAGACTTCATATTGAGAAATGGCAGAGCTCACCTGTGAAGAGGTGGGTGAAGATTAAAATAAGATGCTTACTTTTTTTTCTCTGCCCTTTACATAGTTCGGGGAAGGGTGGTGTGTGAAATCACCCAAAAGAGAAAGAAAAACAAAATAAAAGCAAAATTATAAATTAAATGAAGGAAATAAACAGTTTTATGGAAGTATAAAGCAAATGAACCTGACCTGTGATGTCAGGAAAGTCTTCCCACAAAAGTAACCTTTTAGCTGAGATCTGAAAGTTAAGCATGTTCTTGAGGAATAAACAGTTTTGTGCAAAAATTCCATACAAGGACCAAGTATGGTACATTTGAAGATAGAAAGAAGCCCAGTGCAACTGCAATGCAGTGATAAACAATTGGAGAATTATTTAATACAGAAACCTTAATCTATGGGTGAGAATGAGATTCCTGGAGATCACATGTAGAGTGAGGAAGTCTACATTTAATCCAGATAATGTAAGCAGATTCTGCCAACAGAAAGAACAAGACCGGGAACGGTAGTTACAATAGGCACACCACCCCCCCATAAAGGAAGAATAAAAAGATTTAGGAAGGAGGTGGTGATAAAGTATCAAATGTTAAAAAGCGAAGTAAGATGAAATATGAAAAATGTCCATTGGATTTTAGGATAAGGAGGTCATTGACTCTGGGATATGATTTTGTCTTTTTGTTTTTGCTTATTTTGTAATGATGAATATGGGAGACAAAATGGATAGGCTAAAAAGTAAAAGGAAGGTAAGAATGTAGAAGCAGAGTATATACTGGTTTTTGAGATTTTTAAGGGTAGTAGAGAGATCAGTAGTTTGCAAGGCTAGTAGGACAAAGGGAGGCAAGTAGGATAAAGGAAGACCAGAAAATCATGTTTAGATCTTTGCAGAAGAGTCCTAATAAAAAGGTAAAAAGAACAATGATGGTAGTTTAAGGTGCCAAAAAACATGGAATAAGAAAAAATCCAAAGCACATTTAGAACTGACTTTAGAAGGTAATAAAAGTAAGGAGAGGAGGAAATTTTATGTTTTTACAAAGTTTGGTAGAATTCAAAGGGTTCCCACTAGATGACTTCAGTTCTCTTTGCAACTACTTAGGAATTTCATTTGCTGTGTGGCCTCCACCCTCTAATGGTGAGTAGCATTCCCGCCCACCTTTATCATCTTTCCCAGTTATACCAGAGCATTTCCTAAATATCTAGCCTTAACTAGTCCCCTGTCATTCTCCCACACCAGACTCAACAGGACCCTTCACCACGGCCTCTACTGCCAATCACAGAGGTCTCTGTTAAAACACTGCTTTACTGGATACATCCAAACTTCACAGTGCCCCTCTCTTTTACCAACACCACACCTTCAGGGCAGCAAAGCTGCACTGCAGTTTGAGGAAGTCCATGATCCTTCTTCAGCTCTATCCATCTTTGTTCCTGGGACCCAATGCGTAGCATCTTTTAACACAACTCCCTTTATTTCTTGCCCTCTCAAGCCAGTGAGTAAACAAATATCTTGCCATCCTTTTTATAATCCTTTTTGCTCTGTCTACTCTCCTGATATTTAGGGGGAAGAAATTCCCATAAACATCAGTTTATGAAAATAAGTACTGAGAGGAATGGCCAGGAACATGAAGCAATTGGGATGTAAAGGGCTTTACAAGAGAGAAAAAGAAATAGGATAGAAGGAGCCTAGAAAGAAACAAGGTTCAGAACATGATAAAAACTTTGAACTTCACCCTGAGGTTGGATTGTGGGGCACTGAATGGTTTGAAAGTTTAAAAGAAAGAAGGGGATGAAATAGAAGGAAGAGATGAGGGCAGGGAAATGTGAAGTGATTATTCCTGCAGTGAAGAGGAGGATATACTGGAGGCAGGGAAGATATTGGGCATAACAAGGGCAGAGACTCCAGGTTTCTAAGCTGAGCAACAAAGGTCATGGTCATGTCATACCCTGAGCTGGGCCAGTGAGATAAAGAACAAGTTTGTAGGACGAGAAAGGGAGTTGAATTAATGTGTGACATGTTGAGCTACAGGCCCTTGAGGGATATAAAAAGGGAAATGGCATGTGTCTGCTATCTGAAGTGTAGGAGAGGAGTCTGGGATGCAGTTACAAGTCTTAAGAACCATATACCATGGTGAGATTCTCCAGTGAGGACATGTAGCATGCAAAGTGATAGAACTAAGGGGGTAAGCCCCAATATTTGTAAGGGATAGAGGAGAGTGTACCCCTGAAGTAGATGAAAAAGAGTTGCTAGAAGAAAACAAACAAAAGACCTAACTGAAAGGATTCACCAAAGTCAGTGAAGGATAGAAGGTCACAAATGGGGGCTTCATAAAAGAAGTCAGTAAGATCAAGATGGAAAGGACCCGTGGAATAGCAAATTCAAAAGTGCATATAAGCAGTTTTATGGAAGGAGAAGTCAGACTGATGTTTGGTGGAGGTGAATGTAGGAAATTCGAAGCACAAGGCAAAATTTAGTATGGTAGCTTGAAGACTTTGTTGGATAAAGGAAAAGAAAAGTCTTTATTTTACGAGCTGAAGGAAAAGAATCGGAGGGAAGGAGGAGATTAAGAATGTAAGAGAAGTTGTTTATAACTGATAGATATTTCAGGGTGCACCATGGAAAGGGAGGACAGAATGAGTTGTGAGAACAGTGATAGAGTATGCTAGAAAATGGTCACCACAGCCTTATCATTTGAGTACTGCCCAAGTGTGATGTGGCCAACAGAAATGCATGGAACTCATGGAATTTAAAGTCACTTTTAATCGAAAGTTCTTATGCTTGGAACTCAGGGCATCTGTGCCATGCCAGGGTATGAGGATGGCCGTTCTCAACCTAATCACTAGAAATCTTAACACTATTGAAATATAGTGATTTCTATTTTAAAACATTAGTAAATTGCTCGTAATAAGCACCCAAATGTTTGTAAAATAAATGGCTTAAGTTGTACTGGGTTTTTCTAGGGGAAGGGAGAAGGAAAATTATAAAATAGAAAAGGGTGTAGGAAAGGATATCAAGGAGAGGGAGAATCCCTGGGAAGAAGGGTATAATTATAAAGCCTAGTACTAGAATAAAAACACCCAGTGTAAGGAAAAAATATGTTGTTTATGCTTGCTGCAAGTAAAAGAAAAATGTTCTTTTTTTCCTCTGAAGTATTTGTTTCTTTCAGTGACTGTATCTTGGTACCAGGGTATTGAAATTCAAGAGTTGGTACTTTGGTTCTTGCTACTAGTTCCTAAAGACAACTAGCATAAGATGGCTGGAGTAGGGAGATGAGCACCTGGGTTTAAAGGAACGGTGTGATCTCAAGCAAATAATTTACAGTGTCAGTTTCAGTTTTCTCATATGTAAAATGGAGGTAAAAATAATACCGTCTCACTATTGGTACTCTTCTCATGGTTGAGAAAATCTGATGAAATTATGTGGATTAAGGATTTTCTTGGGATATGGTAATGACTCAATGGATTCATAATTACTTGAAAGGCTCAGGAAATGGAAAATATTTCCTATGGGTTCTATATCTTAGGGAAAAGGAAGGGCCCAGATAGTATTTAAGGAAAATGGATGCAGTGTGGTTCTGCCATTCACTCCCAGTGCCTCATTCAGAAATATAAATTGGATTTACCCTCAGATTTACCCTGGTCTGCTTTAGATATAGAGAGTCCTGAGGAAGGTTCATCATTTCCCTGTCTCCACTCTACCTGCTTCTAATATACTCTGAAACCCTAATCTAAGGAGGTATGGCAGCTGTGGAATAATGAGAATTGAGCTCTTTGTGTTGCAGAGAACTCAGGCTGCTTCAAGTACTTTCTATGAGCTCAATGTCTTGGAGAAAACTGGCTTCAGATGCATATATGGCCTGGAATTACAGAATTAGTCAAGGTTGAAAATAATCACTCTGTGCTTCTTTTCAATAGTCTCTCAACTTTCTCTGTGTCTCTACTCCATTCTGCCATCTCTATTAGATAGAAACTCTTTTGTGTACTTTCCAGTATACACTTTGGGAAGAGTTTCTAATTAGCTTAACAAATGCACTCTGCTGTCCTATATTAATTAGTTGTTGCAAATACAACAGCAGCAGCAACAACAACCCACAGATGTGTATGGAAATATAAAAAAAAATCCCAGTGGCTTACAAGAAGCCTTTATTCTTCTGTTATATCCATAGGTTGATGGTGATTTTGCTTATGTAGAACTGGGGTCAACTGGGAAAATTTGCTTGAGGCTATGGGTTGACATTATCTCTGTTTCATGTATGTTCATTCTGGAGCTCAGGCTGAAGGAGCAACAGCTTTTTGGGCATTGTCTTCTCAAGGAGGATAATCGAACAAGTCATGCCTCTTGAGGCCTCAGTCTGGCACATTGTCACATCTACCCATATTTCATCAGCTTAAGCAAGGCACATAGCCAAAGCCACCAATATGATAGTAAATACACTCTTCTTACTCTAATAAAGCAGTGTCACATGGGAAAGAGCATGGGTGTAGAATTCTAAAACAGGAAGTTACAATATGAAGGTTGTAAACAATGATTCAAGCTTTGTGCCAGACAACCATAATCTATGTGTGCAGCAGGTGCTCACTCTCATCTGATCTTTGGCTGTAGTTAACAAAAGTCTGCTGAGTAGAGCAGCCCACAGTGCAAACAGGTCAATGGGCACGACCCACATAACTCATATATGAACTGGAGGAAAGATGTCAATAGCATGAGATAATAGAGAGTAGAGGGGAATGGGTAGCCCTCATTCATAACATTTTACCATGGATTTGTTTCAAAAGCACAGTTTCAAGTCTGGAGGTACATTTCTTGAAATGGATGAGTTATGATTCAAAAGAAATGAAGTTATGAACGCTTAAATATCTGAGTCTTAATACAAATAACTACAGGCAGTCTTTGCTCTAGATTACCCCAATGTACATGAATTTCACTTACCGCAGTGTACCAGTCGCACAGCACTGTGATTCAAAGTCGGTTACCATGGCATATTAACTGTGAGTGCTTAAAGTATAAACTTCAGTGCTAGCTCTTAAGTCCATGAATTACTGTGTGAATAAGAGATGTGCATCATGATCAGTGAACTATCACGTTTCTTCTTTTAAACTCTGTCTGTGATTGGTCACTATGCATCTTTCATTCACTTCACACATGTATAGCAAAGCATGTCATTGTTTTGCCTTCTTGTCTCCCAGGGATAGATTTATGTAACGGTTCATAAAAATGGGTAAGAGAGTGTTAGTTACACCAGCTTAAAAGTGATGGAGGTGGTCATTCTTTCAAGAGCAAAGAATAGAAGGGAACAGATAGCTGTCAGGGAAGAGGGACTGACTCACAGCTTGTGGTTGGACTTCTAAGGGGATTACACAACTGATTCTGAAATTGATAAAAGATTCTGGAAGGATGCACACAAGAGCTGAAATGGGAACATCTCTTCTCCCTTTCTTCCCCTGGTAGTCTCCTAATAGCTCCTCCCATGGGAGTTAGTCTAGGAAATGTAGTTTGCAGATACACAATCAAAGCCAGAGGTAGAAGGGTTGGACTGGGTCTGAGAAGCACGAGGTAGGTACCTGCAATAGCTGCCATCACTATTTCTCCTAGGGATCATTGCGAAAATAAGGTTGCTAATGCTTTGCTTTGATACCTCAGGTCTCTGAAGAGGCATGTCTACAGGTCCACTGTCGTAAGTCTGCTACCCTTTTAAGTCATGCCTTGAAATAAATGGAAACAGGTTGCCCAAATATCAACCAGAGGTCAGTTACAACCACTTTTTCTTGGTCCACAAAAATCAGACATCTCCTCCCAAATTAGCATTGTTATTTGCTGATAGTTTATTTCATTTCTCCTAAAATGGTTAACCTTTGTGTGATTCCGTGTCTAAGAACTTAGCTTGTCTTCTTTTATCTATTCTCAGGCTCTGAGGTTGCTTTTTCTTTACTGTCTTATTTGCCTCTCTACTTCTGGTAATGAGGTATCCTGGGTGTTGATTCTTTGAGAGTATTTTTCAGTTTGCTACTCAAAGAAAAAGAGACTAAGGAATCAGATTTTAATTTATTTCAACTTTCTCATTTTCTTTCTTATACCCCTCCTGGCCCACTGGGAAGAAACAAGTCCACCTCTCTGGAGAACTTGAAGCTTATGCTCCAGAAAAGAAAACAATGGCTTGTACGTACTTCTTAATATATTTATTTTCTTTTACATACACTCTTTTACACATAATAATCATTTATGTGTGATAAAGGTAGACAACTATAGCATTTGAACTGTTTTAAAAAAAATACTATTAAGTTCTGGGGTCCTAACACCTACTTGTACTGGTGGCGGTGACACCTGGGTGGAAGAGGATAATGTGAATATTCAGAGACAGTTTAAAAATTACTAATTGGATAACCAATTGAAAAACTAATATAAATCGGTAGGCCTTGCTTATATTCTAATTTCCATAGCTATTATTTCAAATATGTCTTTGATACTCTAAGATACTATAAGAAAAGATACCAGTTAAACTGACCAGTGCTGCTTTTTTCATTGTATTTTTTTGTGTTTACCACTTTATGGCAAACTTTTAGAGGCAGTTCACTTTTGATTAAAAAATAATTTATAATGTGTTTATTCTAGTGACACGGACTAAGGTGTTACCAGTTTTGAAAAACTGTGCCTCCATGGCTTTAAGGGAAAATTGGATTGGTATGAAATACCAATTGATGTTTTTATGCCTTGTAACACCATTAGTTGAGAAATACAAAGTGAAGGTTCTAAACCATTATATATAATGTATAATTCAATATATAACACACATGCACATATAATAAAACTAACATTTTCTATGAAGTAATCATTCCTATTGATCAACTATAGGCATAAGAAGTGTATTCTAATGGAAAGAGTCTTAGGTGATAAGCTTTGGTTCAGCCTGTACTACTAATTAGCTCTGTGACCTAGGCAAAGTCATTTAACCTCTCTGGGACTCACTTTGCTTATCTGTAATAAAAGAGAATAGACCAAGAGGGACAAGCAGGATTCATCTTTACCACCAACTCCGGAGAGCAGTTTGTTAAGTGCTGAGTTGAGAATTCTAAGGCTAAGAATGGGCTTAATGAGAAGGAGTGCCATGATCCATTAGTGCTGTCTGCTATGGGTGCAGGAGGTGGAGAGCGGTACTGAGAGTGCCATATATTAGCTGGCTCCCTAGACTAGATTACCTCCAAGGCCACTTGTATTATGCCATATAATTCAAGTTATTCATCACATAAATTTAGGTTTATAAACATAAAACAAAGTAGAAAAACAAACCTCAAGGCTTCCTGGTCTAAATGTGGATTTTGGAAAAATAGACCTTTTCCTTTTGGAAATAAGAATGAAAAAGGAAGTTTCTGCCAGAACTTTTGTAAAGAGTTTTAAAATAATGTAAATTTATCTCCCTTCACTCTTCCATTCTCTCATGAAATATTTAAGGAGTACCAACTTTGAAATTGACACAGTGCTGCCTGTTGAATATTTGCTGAATTGAATTGAAATGGGGAATAGAAAGATGAATAGACACAGCCCTTGCTCTTGTGGAGTTCATGGCCCAGTGGAGAAGGCATACATCCTAGCAGATAATTCCAATACAACATGTTAAATGCTATAATGGTCTTATGAAGCTAAAAAAATGAAATGACTAACTTTATCTCAAGGAGTTGCTGCAGGTTCTGAAGAGATGACCTCTGAGCTGAGTGTTAACAGATGAATAAAACTTTGGTGGAGAAGGAGAGTTTAGGTATGTTGGCACTTTTGAAAAAGAGTTTCTCCCCACAAATTATTTATATTTTTCAGGTGTTTTTGTTAAGGTAGAGTGTAGAAAATTCAAATATAATGGTTAATGAGGATTCTGATGTTTGTTCAAGAAACTTCAGGCAAATGATGCGGGCCTGGAAATGTAATTCGAACTGCCTAAGAGAGGAGAGATTACGCATTTCAGATGGAAGTTTAAATATCTCTGGATGATAACACCAGGGAACAGCTTGGGAGCAGAAAGGACAGAACTGTGCTGATCAAAACTAGAGATTCAGAGAGAATGGAAGAAGGCACACTGGCTGGGAAGGGGGCAGGGGATTGGAGGGGTTCACGAGGGAATTTGTGTAAGAGTTTGGAAAGGGGTGGCCTGAAATCAAGGGCCTCCTGGGAAAGGATCTAGCTTCTCTAGAAAAATAGGCATGGAAATGGTACCTCACGCTGGAAAATGGCAGCAAGGTAAAGTATGACGTCATGAGAATCATCATCAAGGGTCAGATGAACAGAGGAGCCAGTTACTGGAAAGACATTATGTGGAGCCCAGGCAAAGATAAGCTGGTTGTGTACTGGTGGGTGAAGATCTCTTTCTCTCTTTCTTTCTTTTTTAAAGACTTTATTTATTTGACAGAGAGAAACACAGTGAGAGAAGGAACACAAGCCAGGGGAGTGAGAGAGGGAGAAGCAGGCTTCCCGCCGATCAGGCAGCCCCATGCGGGGCTCGATCCCAGGATGCTGGCATCATGACCGGAGCCAAAGACAGAGGCCCAACCACTGAGCCACCCAGGCGCCCCGTGAAGATTTCATTTTTAATATGTGTAAACTACACCCCACCCCAAAATAGAAAAAAATACTTGTAGACCATAATTATTTCTGGTGAAAAGTGGGGGAAAGTCTCAGATGAGGGAACTTCTTGAAGGGATGAGATTCAGATCTCAGCTCCTTCTCCTTAGGAGCTGTTGAAAACTGGGGGAGAAGTGAGTGTGGACCAGACAGTAAGCTTCCTGACATAAACTTGAATGTTCTTTGGAGGTTGCTGATGTTCTGAGTTGTGACTGTGGGTTGGCATGCCTGGTAGATAGAGTTAGGAGTTGGATTTGCTTCTTAAGCTGTGTGTTCCCATTTCGGCAATAGGTGAACCTCACTAGTATCATGACTGACTTAGTGATGTCCAAGCCCTCACCTGTATGAGACTGGCTATGAGGAAGAGCAGCCTCCATTTACCCACTGAAAAAGCACTTTTATAGATCAAATAGCAGGCCTTTTGTTGTTCTAAAAAGATAAAACCAGTATGTTAGACAAATAAAATTGTGGCTCATGTTGTGAATGACACAGTGTAGGTTCTGTGTCTGCTCCATACAACTGATTGTTGGGAGTATATATGTAACTTTAGTCCTGTGGCACACTTTTGGGGAAGCCACTCAATGAACTGATCATTTTGTAGTACATTCAATGAACTCATTAAGCCGCCTGCATCAGAGTTGGCAGCCATGGCTGCTACTCCTTTCTTCTCACAGCCTAATAAACACTATTAGCTGACAGAGCTAGGGGAAATCGGTTCAAGTTTCAATTTAAGCACATTATTTTCTGGCTGAGAATTGTGTCTGTGGCATGTGTATTTAATTTTGGTTAATTTTTTTTCTTGCTAATTTTTTTTGTAACCCAAAAGAAAATTTCACTGGGTACTGTGAGATTTCCTTACTACATAAAATTGCTTTGTTCTTCTTTAGAAAGCTATTAGGCAGGATTCTACTAAAGCTATATATTCATATTAAAATATACATGCAGAGGCAATGACCCAGCAATCCCACTCCTAAGTATATACTCCATAGAAATGAAAATATATATGCACCAAACTAAAAGTACAGGAATGCTCATAGCAACAAACCACATGCTTATCAATAGAATATTCTGTACATACAATGGAATATTATGCAATGAAAAAGTATAGACTACACTTACACAACACCACGGATAAAGGCCCCAAATTTTAATATTGAGTAAAGAAGTCAGACATTCCCACCTTGCCAAAAAAGAAATCAGACCAGAAGAGTAGATTTTGTATGACTTAATTTGTATGAATTTCAAAAACAGGCAAAAGAAATTTGTGCTGATAGAATTCAAAAGGGTTAATGACCAAGAAGGGACATATCAAGGGCTTCTGCAGTTCTATTTCTTGATCTTGATGGTGATTACACAGGTATATTTACTTTAAAATGTCGATATATACACCTATGATTTGTGCACTTTTCTGCATATATATTTTTATATCCATAAATTTTAAGAGGTTTAGTAATAAATGTTTTATTTATACTATTCTAGTCTTGTAAAGATAGGTTTAATTATTTCTTCTTAGCAAATTAAGGTCAGTCTTTGGTACAAGAATTGGTATTTTTATTCTGTTCCTTTTGTTAAATACACATGTGTAGCAATTAATATTTTCTGAATTTTATGACATTCTCTATAGTAGTTAATCTTGTGAACAATGCTGAATTTTAAGAGGTGTACTAAGGTAACAAATTATATCAAAGTTTCTTGCAGAGTGGAAAATTTTCTCTTAGCTAATAGCATTGATTGGACAAATTATGTTTTCAATTTATGTATTTAATTTCTTCAGTATGAGTATTGTGTAGCTTATTTAAACATGATTTACCTTTGTTGCCATCTTTACTTTCTTTCTGTATTTCTTCCTATTGTATGGCATTGTTTGGTACCCACCCTTTTTATGAAGAGAATTTCAGTTTATATTCCCTTTCTGTATGTATTTATCCATAAAGTACATATGTGTGGGCTTTGTCTGTCTTTTTGTCTTATATCACTGATGTCTTCCAGAAAGCTCTGTGTGTGTGTGTGTGTGTGTGTGTGTGTGTGTAGTGGTAATTCAGAAATTGTAGTCAGAGGTTGAAAGGAACCAAGGACAATAGTTCACATCCCAGTTTCCAGAAAGGAGACTCTACCTTCTAAGAAATTTAGTGTGTAAAACATTCTCTTAAGAACTCATAGAGATGGGCGCCTGGGTGGCTCAGCGGGTTGAAGCCTCTGCCTTCGGCCCAGGTCATGATCTCGGGGGTCCTGGGATTGAGGCCTGCATCGGGCTCTCTGCTCGGCCCTGCTTTCTCCTCTCTCTCTGCCTGCCTCTCTGCCTAGTTGTGATCTCTCTCTCTCCGTCAAATAAATAAATAAAATCTTTAAAAAAAAGAACTCATAGAGACGATAAAATTACCAGATCTACGTGAAGCAAATGAGATAACAAGTTCTAATGCTTTTCAACGCTTTGGGCTTGATAGAATCATTGACTGAGTACTGGTTGGGCAGAATGCAGACAGCCTGAAGCTTCATAGAAATGTCACTCAGAGTCTCCTAGGTGCTGGTGATTGTGCTTCATGGCTCCAGGCACGAAGGGGAGCACCTTGAACCTCCAGCTCTCTGAAAAGAGACAGTAGAAGGTAAACTGCCTGGGCCACCTTTAGCAGAGAGGGCCCCTGCCTTGCTGGACATGGATGTCCTTTAAGAAGAAAGCTGCAATGTTTAGGATTTCCTTCCACTATGCTCTGCTTTTAAATTTTTAAACTTTGCTTCAGTCCTAAGGGCTATGGTATAAGAATAGAGCTTTCCAATCTTATCTGTTTTCCAGTGTAGGATAAACATGTTGGGTTTAGTTAAATTATGAATGCTGATAATATTCATTTGGTACAATTTATATTCTTCTTTTATCTTTTTATTTTTGACAGTTTAGGCTGGGACATAAAGCATAATTATATTCTTGGCATCCTCCCTTAGAAGTTCTAAATCAGTTCATGAGGCTTTCAGCTAGGCTCTTGTCATTTATCCATCAGCATTCAGTCCACTTAATCCCGGCCTCTCAGCTGAGCAGCCCTAGCCCCTGTTGTGAGTGATTGGCCTGCTCCAGTGCTCCCAGCTTCTCCTGTCACATCGCATTTGCATAAAAGAGGACAGATAACCAAATTTGAGCACACAAATGAAAATGCTAAGCGCTCAACCTGTCACAGTTGTTGTTCAACTAATTGTGAAAAATTTGATTTGCTCGCCTTTCACTGTTTGTCATGTGGACCCCCTTCTCAAATGTGCCTTGGCTTCTGCCTCTGTATACGGAGCTTTTAAACTCATGAGCACAAGCAGTCCACCCTGGGGATTACTTACCTCTCCTACCAGCTTTTAATGTTGGCTCATCTTCTTGACTAAATTAGGCCACCATGGCAAACAAACACATAATTAAAAACCCAGGAAAGACAACTGCAGTTGCACTTCTTAAATTGATTTTTACAATGCTGGGGTTTGCCTCTGTATGCTCTTCCATTTGATAATTTTATTTCTTTATATAACCTCTGGTAGGAGAAAATTGAGGATGGGTGCTGTAGCAAGCTTTGTTATTTTGACACCTATGTGTTATTTTCTGCTTCTCAAATAACAAAAATTGTATAATGGGTCTTAAAAAGCACATTTCTATTCCCTAATACTTTACCTGACATGCCAGTATACATTTTTAATCAAGGTTCCAAATGATTCCATTTGAAATAGTATTAGAAACCATGGATAAAATTCCTTTGCCTTACAACACTCAATCACAGCCCTGTTTAAATGGTATGTGATATGAGTGTTTTGAAAATATGTATGTGTATTATGTATAGTCTGGTTCAGTGTTCATTATGCAGAGGCTTTAACCATTCTCTTTGTATAGGCATTAAGTTGATGACTTCTTGGTGCCCATGAAAACAATACGTATGGTGTGACTACAAAGTGAAAAAACTTGTGTTCCAGGAATCACATGAAAAAATGTCTCTTTTGTTTAGAACAATACCTCTGATTGCTTTACTGTGTTAACTTGCCCCTAATATTTTAGGTATGTAATTTTCAAGCAACAATGAAGATGGCATTAACTAAAGTTGAAACCTTTTAAAGTTGAATACAGCTTAAATTACCTTTGAGAATTGGAGGGTTATGGTCTTGAAATTGTGTTGAAATGAAATGTGACATTACAGTGACAGTTTGTAGTTTGCAAAAGTTAGATGTAACATCATTTATTACAATATCCCTTCGAGAATTATTTTTATTAGGTCATAAAACATGGATTAATTGAAGAAGTATTTGAATACATATAATTTTATACAATCCTATCCTAAAGAAAATAGTGCCATTCTCTTTGCCATAACCCCCTTAAGATGGTGAGGGATTAAATCTAACTTGAAAATTTGAATGTACACTAATCTCTTTACAGTGTTTAATCACATTTTAGTTCAAAGAAATTAGATTATGGTATGAAATGCTCACTACTTTAAAGCATAAATGATAAATTTAAGAGTTTAACTTTTGTTTTTGACAGAGCTGGAGGAATAATTTTATTCCTATTACATTTTGTTTATACTTCACTATTTTTATGTTATTGTAGTTTCTTTTTTGGGTAACAGTATCTGTGAGACTGTATGTATAAATTTTAACTAGATGTGGCGAGTTACATATGAACAATATTAATTATGAGATATCAGTGTTACAAGACCAAAAATCTGGAAAGGACCACAGAATTAATTTAACTCACCAGAAGGGATTGAATGATACCATTACCAGAAAGATCTCTTATTATGACAGTATGGGCCTTTATGTGGATTAGGAAGAGAATAAATTAATATATCTACTCCATTATCTACTTTCATTCTACTTCCAAATTGTGTTAATTCCTCTTCAGTAATCTTAATTCTTATCCACATGTATTTCATTTTTGCATTCATTTAATTCCAGACCTTAGAATTATGGAAGCAGCATTAACATTGTGGTTGTTAATTGTCTGGGCCTTAAAACCAGACTACCTTTGTTGGAACCCTGTCTCATACTCTCAGTACTGGTGACCTGGGGCATAACTGATTGTTATCTCCAGACTTCTCTTCTACATAACAGAGATGATGATAACACCTTCATCATAGAGAAGTTATTATATTTAAGTAATTTCATGCATATGATGCTTTTAGATCAGAATAGCTCAAGAATAGTAGCTATTATTATAGTGCATACAAAATTGATGTTTTTCAGGGGCGCCTCGGTGGCTCAGTCATTAAGTGACTGCCTTTGGCTCAGGTCATGACCCTAGGGTCCTGAGATGGAGCCTCGCATCTGGCATCGTTGTCAGTGGGAAGCCCGCTTTCCCCTCTCCCACTCCTTTGCTTGTTTTCCCTCTCTAGCTGTGTTTCTCTCTATCAAATAAATAAACATCTTAAGAAAAAAGACTGATGTTTTCCTTTTTGCTTTTGACCTATTTTAAATACGTTTCTAAGGTTTCTAAGCAATCACATTTAGCATTTTAATGGATTATATAATATATCATAGTTTGCCTACTATTTCCCCAACTATTAGATATTCATATTATTAATTTTTTAAAAAATACATTAACAAAGCTATGTGTATCTCTAGTTCATTCAGGCTCCTCTCCCTGCAGCATCACACATTTTGTGTTATTCCCCTGAGTTAAGTTTCCAGAGGTTGAGATTTCTGTTTCAGAAGGCATAAAAATTTTAATGGATATTGAATTGTATTGCAAAATCCTCATCCAGAAAGTCTGAACCACGTGGCAATGTTAACTTCAGTCTCGGCCCTCACTTGTGTTGGTCTTGCTAGCGTTTCCTGCCTGTGTGTGCTCATCATCTCCAAGTCCTGTCCAAGGTTGAGGACTCCCCAAACTGCTGCTGTGGTCTTCTCTTGCAGCTTGATGCCTGACACCACTTCTTACTCATTTTACATTAGAATACTTCTTCTTCTTAATCATTTTTCTTATGACACTGTCGGAATTTTTCTTTTGTGGCATCTACTTCTTTTTGACTCAAGTTAAAAGTTTTTATTAATTAAAATAAACTGCTGGGCCAATTGTCATCTACTAAGCCTACAATTTCTATTTTATGAGGAGGCTGTGCAGCTTAGTTCCAGGAATGCAGGCTTCGAGTCAGACAGATCCTGTTTGAATCATGATACTATTATTTACTGAGTTGTATAGCCTCAGGTAAATTCTATGAACTTCAATTCCTCATTGAGGATAAGAACAACCACACTAGACTCAAATGGTCACTGTGACATACATAAGATGTGTGAAATCTTGCCTGCCATTAGATACTCAATAATTGCTACTTAATTTACTCTTTCAATCTGTTTCTGTTAATTTACTCTTTTACTCTGTTTCTACTTTTGCTCTTTTTTCAGAATATTTCCTGCAAATATTTTTCCTTTTTTATTTCCAAACCATTACAAACAGAGATTCTTTTTCTCTCTCTGCCAAATTTCTGTAATTTTTTCTTTGAAATCATTTTTGCTCATTTCTTTCTATTGAATCTAATTCAACAACTTCTCTTATTTGGATTTGAAGAGGTCTCAAATGGATGTTTTTGCATCAGAAATTTTTGTTTTATATTAAATTTCAATTGGGATAAAATGCTGAGAATATCTGTGAATTAATATGAAAAAGAAATTATCAGTTGGATAAGAAAAGGGGAAAAGAGGAAAGAAGATGTTTACGGAACCATTTTTCTTCCCTGGTAATAAGACCATTTTGGTTCATAAATAGCTCAAAGATATCCTTCTGGTGTTGGTGCTGGCAGAAGTTAGAGTAAAAGAGACATGGTGGGCAATAACTCTTTGGCTAATTATGTTTACAAAGCACTTTCTCTCTTGCCTTATTTAAATTTTTAATTGTGGGGCACCTAGGTGGCTCAGTCTGTTAAGTGTCTGCCTTCAGGTCAGGTCATGATCCCAGGGTCCTAGGACTGAGCCCTGCATTGGGTTCCCTGCTCAGCAGGAAGCCTACTTCTGCCTCTCCCACTCGCCCTGTTTGTCATCCCTCTCTTGCTGTGTCTCTGTCAAATAAATAAATTAAAACTTAAAAATAAAAATAAAATATTAATTGTACAAAATACTTCCCTGACCTTAGGAAATTTATAGGTTGGAAAAATAAAACTTATTTTTACAAATCATAGACAAAGATTATGAAATAATGCCACCGGCATGACATGGCATAGACCAGGGTTCTCAAACTCAAGTGGTAAGGAAATTGAAGAGGGTATGTAAGTCCGTAATAGAATTAAAATTTAACTGAAATGATGGCAACAACACAATGTTGACTAAACAAAATACATCTGAGTGTCATTCTGTGGGATGCTGCTTTGTGACTCCTTGTACACAAATTATGTTTTATTTATAAAGCCAATCATGGTTCAAGAAGAGTTTATGGAGGCATTGGTTCTAGGTTTTAAATGACAAGTGGGATTTGAAGATGGGAGGTTATATCCAGCTAGTTAGGGACAGTGCATCAATGGAGAAAGGCAGAGAAAGAGAAAGTACATGATGGAAAAAAGCTACCATAAATCCACAAAATTGTGTGGGAATTAAAAATGTTTTAGCAGGATTCTTTTGTGACCTTCAATATCTGATTTGGAATTTTATTAAGTGTTTTATTGGATTTTTTAATGTAATATTAACTTTTCATTACGAGTTTTGAGATTTATAACTGCCCAGACCCAGTCACTGCACAAGTGATTATTATACTCATTCACAACTGTGGTGGGTATTAGCATGCCTTTTCACGGTCTGGTTCTCCTTTGCCTTCCAGCAGATGGGTGGGTGGCTTTTCTCCACCTGCTGCCCTGAGGAAGGGTGTGCTATGCAGTTTGCTTTGGCCAAAGAGTGTGAGTGGAAGTAGTATATCAGTTGTGGCTCGGCTACATCCCTCCCAATGTCATTGACCATGGACATTCATGTTGGTGTGGAGTTGCCTTCTGGCTAAATAAAGCAGGTGAGAACGAAGGCAGCACATGGAGATGAGCTACCCTGGAGTGTGAGTGGAAGTAGTGTGTCAATTGTGGCTCGGCTACATCCCTCCCACTGTCATTGACCATGGACATGCATGTTGGTATGGAGTTGCCTTCTGGCTAAAGCAGGTGAGAAAGAAGGCAGCACATGGAGATGAGCTACCCTGGACTATTGTCTGTTGTCTGGGAGAGTAAGAGAGAAACTTTTGTTGGACTTTTTTTTTTTTTTTTTTTACCACAGCATAATCTAGTTTACCACTGTTAATAAAATGAGTTGAAAAAAAATATTAACAAAAAAGCAGCTGTAGGTGGCCTAAAAGGTCTCTCTTCAGTTACCTGAAATTTTTATAGTGGTTCAACGTATGAATCCTTATACTTTGTCAGATGTATAGTTTTATAATCACAATAATCATGTGTACAAAGGATAGTAATAATAGCTGATATTTAATAAGCTTTTGCTGGGGCACCTGGATGGCTCAGTTGGTTAAGGGTCTTCCTTTGGCTCAGATCATGATCCTAGGTCCTGGTGGGATCCAGCCCCACTGTCTTCAGGCTCCCTGCTCAGCGGGGAGCCTGCTTCTCCTTCTGCCCCTCCCCCCATGCATGCTGGATCTCTTGCTTTCTCTCTCTCTCCAATAAGTAAAATCTTTTAAAAAATAATAATAAGCTTCTGCTGTGTGCCACTGCCAGTTCTAAACCTATGTAAGCTCTATGTATCTCTATTTAGCCCTTTTGACAATCCTAAGAGGAGACTTCTATTAATAAGGCCATTTACAGATGAGGAAACTAAGGATAGAGAGGATTCCTAACTTGCCCAAGTTGGGTTCAAGGTTGAAACCTAAGTTTCTCTGATTTTAGATTCTATGTGTTTAGCTGCTGCAAAATGGCCTCTGGCTGTCTTCAGGAAAGGTAAGCTGTAATTTATGCTCTGAATGTCTGAGCATAGTTTCTCAGTGTAATACCTGGCTTTCTCTTCTATTATAATTATATGCATTAAATTTTCAAACTTGAGATCCTTTCTGCTACTGATTATACTAATTAGCAAATCATTGAACTGAAAGACAAGATCCAAATAGAGAAATTTGTGAACACGAGAACTCTTGGTTAGTCTATAAGTGGGAACCAGTCACTGCTTAGAGTGGTTTGTGGTAGAACCATGAAGTCATTTAATTGACCAGTTGATTCTATATGTACAGGGATGGAAAACGAAATAAATACTATGTATATTGACCACCCCCCAAAGGGACAATACTTGGTCTGAGGATTCAGAGATGAATAAGCATAATACCTTAAGGAGCTCACAATCTAGTGATTTTGTGAAACCCATAATAATAGCAATAACATTTAATATTTTAGGCAATTAAAAATGAGCCAGTGTACTAAAAACCAGCACATTATGTACTTAAAAAATATGTTATTGGAATTTCACATACATTGCCCACTTAATGTTCAAATTAATCTTACGTAATTGTTTTCCATGTTTTAAAATAGATAAAATATCTGAGTTTCAGAGAGGTTAGTTAAATTACCTGAGATCACACTGTCGATAGTGGATGATGCCCAATTTTGTTAGACATCAAGGTCTATGCATTTCTTTACTAGTATTTCTAAAAGTATTAGTGGCACATTACTGATTTTAATGCAGTACATAAATATCTTATTTTAAGAGTTGTGGTTTATATAGTTTCTGCTTTCCACATATAATAATAATATGCAGATTTATTTAAAAATACATTTCTAGGTGGAAAATTAAGTTCATTTATTTTTTAAATCTTTTTTTTCCATATTTTATTTATTTATTTGATAGAGAGAGACACAGCAAGACAGGGAACACAAGCAGGGGCTGGGGGAGAGGGAGAAGCTGACTTCCCACTGTGCAAGGAGCCTGATGTGGGGCTTGATCCCAGGACCCTAGGATCATGACCTGAGACGAAGGTAGCTGCTTAATGGCTGAGCCACCTAGGTGCCCTTATTTTATTTTTTTAAAAAAGATTTTATTTATTTATTTGACAGAGAGAGTACAAGTGTGGGTAGCAGCAGAGGGAGAGGGTGAAACAGGCTCCCCGCTGATCAGGGAGTCTGATGTGGCTAGGTGAGGGGCTTAATCCCAGGACCTCAGGACCATTACCTGAGCTGAAGGCAAAGACTTAAATGACTGAGCCACCCAGGCGCCCCTAAATTGATTTAAATGGAAACAGTGTTCAGGTATGCAAAAATTGTGAACATGGCAGTAAAATGCTTAAGTGTGAAAAGCAGTCTTCTAGGCCACACTTACATAGTTGCCGAAAGGCTAAGGGCTTGAGGCTAGGCCATGATGTTGTAAGAAACAACTTCTAAATCCAAGAGTTTGAGAAAAATGGTTCATTTATTTATGGCTCACATTATAGATCTAACATGACTGGAAGCAACAGTGGTGGGGCTGGAGGTGTTTCTGTCCCACACAGTCACTCAGGAAACTAAACTGACAGAGATCACACTATTTTATGTCATTCCGTTGGAGACTGGACGTTAAGGGAAACCAGATCCATGAAAGGTTAAAAAGTTTGGACCTTATCCTGAGGTCAAGAGGGATTAGTGCTTTTAATGTTTTTTGTTCTGTTCATTGCAAGACAATGTCATGGCATAAGGAGATAATACAATATGTTTCCTCAGGACCCATCATTAGGATTTTTGTGAGTCAAACCTAATTTATGAAAATCCAGGCTTATACTGCAAATAAACATGGGGACTGTTCAAATTGCAAAAGGGTTCTTTGTTTAAATAAAGCATTAATTGCAGGGTGCTCTTTAAGTGTAAATATCCCTTAGTATGTACTGTTTGAAATATTGAAATGAATATTTACTTCTGTGTAAACTCAACTTTTTAGAATCTCTTCTGTAGTGGGGACTTCCACCTGTTTCACATGAAGGTAACAGTGTAGCTTTAAAATGTGAATGTTGTTGCCATTAACATTAACAGCAAAATGGATTTTCTTTTCCCCATGTGAATGCGATGAAAGCAAGTGTAATTTAGATTCTAGGCATTGTAACAAATATAAATTTGATAGGCAGGTACATTTCTTTGGTGATTATTTGAGCTGCCAGACTCTTGGTTTATGTTTCTGTAATAGCCCTTACCATGTTTTATTACCTGCTTATATGGCTGTCTTCTTCACCAGCTCCTTGATGGCAGGAGTCCTTAACTTTGTCTTCCAGCACCTGACACAGATCCTAGCTCCTATTAGCTGCTCAATAAGTATTTGCTGAGTGACTAAATAAACACCTTGCATTTTTCAAAACAAGTTCCGATCTGGAACACTTCCCCAGCATGTCTTACCTTTGCCAACCATGACTTTCTTTTTAATTCATCAGTACTTACCTCTCTTGGGGTTGCACCTTTGCTAGAGAGAACAGCTAAATCTTTAAGTAATCCAAGACAAATAAGAAATACACTTCAAGAGAGCTAGTGCATAAAATTGTTGATTCCTTTGAGTGAGAAAAATGAGTGTATCTGTGTCGTCTAGAAATAAATTATAGGCAACCTTAGAATAGTTGTCTAGTTTTGAAACATTAAGGCCAATTTATCAGCCATTACACTCTAGTTAAGTACTAATCAAGTTTATGTTTCCCCTCCAAGCCAAGTAACAGAGAACTCTGAGTGCAGGGGAACACTAAAGCCATCTATTACATGGCCTTGAAATGCTTGTCACTTTAATTTCTACAATGAGCATATGCTTATTGTGTTTAAATGTCAGTTTCATAAAACCATATGTCTCAAGTGGGACAATCAAGTAATTGGAAAATAATTTGCAAAAAACTCAATTCTTTATCACCTCCCACTTTGCATGAATTTTTCCCCTCTTTTTAGGTAAATTTCTATTCTGTCTCTTTATATCCTGAAGTGTATGCATTGACGGCAGACTTCAGAGTCTCTACCACTCCTGCTGTTGAGAGCTGTGGTTCCCAGATGGTCTCCATTCCCTCTATTCAAGCTTAAGCATCATTTGTTAGCCCTGAAATTTATGTGACAAGGCAGAATTGTGGCCATGTATGCATTTGCTTCTGAGAGTGCAAAACTTTCAAAGCAAAGAGGTAGAAATCAGATGCACTCAGGGCTCAGGTTAGCACTTGAGCTCAGTAATAAGGGACTGGCCAGTTATTAAACCACCTCAGAATAATGAAATGATTGTACGCAGTATGGAGGGAACCCCATCATTAGGTTGCCCACCACAGCCAAAGGAAAGGAGGACCTGGGCTTTGAGAGAAGCATTGACTTGCAGACTTTTTCTTTTGATACTTCCAGTAAATGATATTGTTCAGAGGCATTTAAATCAGGATATCTTTGTGTAGATGAATGACAACACTGGGGCCACAATTTATACTTTGTATACTTTATGTTTAAGAGCATCTAGTTCCAGGGATCAATTTTTTGGAGTTCTTTTTTAATCAGAAAGGCAGTACGTAAACCAGAAGGAATTTCTTGGGGTGGAGGTAGGAATGGGGTCCAGCCATTGTCTGAGCCTCAGCTCATGTGATTGTAACTCCAGTTTAGAAAGCAACACTTAAAGCTATTTAGATGGAGGGGAGTGAATAGGGATGAAGAGACCAATTAACCAATTTTTCTTGGCCTTTCCTCACACATAGACACATTCTGTACAACACCCCAGTTTTGATGTATTATTTTAATTAATCCCAGTCTTTTGATTCCTGCAGAAGGAAGGTTAGCAAATGTAACAATGCTCGGGAGTTTCTTTATCGTAAAAGACACATAATTTCAAGCATTTAATAAGGTAGATTTATTCTGGGTAGTTTAGCTTGCACATTCACTCAAACAGCCCTCCCCAAAGACAACATTAAAAATGTGATTAGTTAGCTGCCATCAATAACACAAAATAGGAAAATGCTCTCTGAAGGGACAGCTTTGTGGAGGGCACTGCACAGTGTGTAGTAAAAATATATGGCCTAATAAGTTTACATTTGCAGGCTCATTTGTTAAAACTCTTGAATTTCTAATTTGTGTCGGAAAGATAAATGGAAGGAGCCACAGTAAAGTGTGAGATTAATACTGATGGATGGGGATTCAGTTTTTTGCTGGCCTCTTAGTTCCACACAACCCAGTAGGCAGTTTATAGGAAAGCCAAATGTAAATAAAAAGAAGGACATTATTTACTCTGGTGAGACCAATTGCCAACTATTTTGTTCCTTTCAACCCTACAGTTAAGAAAATTTCTATAATTTAATTATTATACTTTAGTAATCAAAAGGCCTACAATTTATAATTTGATGTTTTTAAGATTGGTCCCCAGAAGCTCTCTTATGTGAGGGACAGTTAGGTATTGTCTTTCTTATTGTATTTCAATAAAATATTTACTCAGTCAGATGATCCTTAAAAAAAAAATTCTGGGTACAACATCCAAAGAAGACATGGGTTCTGAGGAAAGGCAGAAAAATAATGGCTTGTTCATAATCAAGGATTTAAGAAAACAAAATGAGATTCTGTAGTAAAGGAAGTTGGTGGTAGAGGGTAAATTTAACGCCTCTCTTTGCCCTCTTATACCCTCCTTCCAGGGCACAACACTCATGGCTTTGAGCAGCCTCCTGTCATGGAGTGTACTAATGATTCCAGAATTTCCTGACTGTGTCAGTGATGACCAGTGGGGCACAGAGGGCAGCAATGTTCGGCAGCAGAAAGAGGGACTTAGTACCCAAAACACTTATTTGACAAAAACCTCTCTAAAATCAAAAGATGAATGCTCAACACATTTTTAAACTTAGCTCTTTTGACAAGCTGGACATATTTCTACTTACAAAACTTGTTCTAAATTTTGTGTCAGTCTATCAAAAGGTCTACTTGTGTGTGTGGGGGGGTGGAAATAAAAAAATCTGCCCCCTTCCCTCCATTGCTCTTCTCTTTCCCTCTCTCCCTGCTTCTCTTCTCTGTCTCTCACCCTCTCTGTTTCTCTCTACCAGGACCTTATCACACACCTGAATCTCCAGGAGGAGACAATCCTCAATCTTCCTTGAATTACTCACTGATTCCAATTGTCTCAGCAAGCCTCAAGAGTTAGTGTGGCACAGGGGAAAAAGCTTTGGCCAAGGAACAGAAAAATCTAGAAGGTTGGCTTTGGCTGCATGACTTAAAAGCTGTGTGATGGGCAGGTCACTTAGCTTCTCAGAGACACAGTTCTCTCATCTCTACAATGGGGACAATATTTATTCTAAGAGCTATGTATATTGTATGTATGGGATAAACATGTAACAGTGCTTTAGAAAGTAGTTTGATTCTGTATAATAGAGAAATAATCTTAAAAATATTAAAAATAATCTTAAAAATATTAAAAATTGTAAAGGAAAAATTTAAAAGACAATGTTTTGATTGATTGCATGGCACGGCTGTAGGTGTTGAAGATGCTCATAGAGTACCTCCATCAACACGGTGCCTGGGGTCAGTTGTGACAGGTGTTGCCTGACCCAGAAGGACTGCATGGGGAATTCTAGTGCCGGACAGGAGGTAGGCCTCTGCTCTGACTACTTCTCGGCAATGCAAGAAGCCCAGGCTTTAACTGTGGTGTACATTGGCCTCAGGCCAGTGGCCTGCAGGCCTGGACTGGACTCTCCTGAGCCCCAGTGGCAATTTTAAGCCTGAGGCTCTCTGGAGAAATTTCTGAATAAACTACATCTGTCCATCTGGCATTGTGCAGCTCAGTTCTTCAAAGAACCATCTCTAACTGGCAGTTCAACTAAGGGTAGTTCTAGTGCTGATTGGTTTTGTGTTTCCTTGTTAGATCAATCCTGGGAATGTGGCCTTGTCTGGAGATCTGTTGTTCTTCCAATCTGTTTAGAAATGAGAAGGTGGTATATACTTAGCCCAGAAGTCAGCATTTATCAAGCACTTACTGTACTTTTAAAAAAGTTCTCCTTTCATAGGGATGCAGGAAAATGGTATTCACTTAAGTTGAAGTGGTGACCCAGCATTGGGTGTTTGGTTTCTGTGGTGGAGTGTGAAGGAATGGAGGCATTGTCAGGACATATAACCATACACTGGATTTGGTGAAAGGGCAAAAAATACAAATATATTGAAATTTTTTTAAGGGGAGATATCAGTCCTAAAAAACGAAGCCATATGTAAAATGAAGCTGAGAGGCTCCTGAAAGTTTTCTTTGGTGAATATTATTTGTAGGAGACTCAAAGCTGCAGATTACTTTAGGAAATTCTAGGGATAGATTTAGCATGCACTTAAGGCCCCCTTGCTTAGGGCAGATTAGAAGGGGTATAAAATATAGAGGAGATGTATTCTCTCCTTTTATAGGTACTTGATCTAAGGTCCTATGGGAATCTATGCTGGTGAGTGAATCCTTTTTTTTTAAACTCTAAAATGGAGATGAGAGCCTTTTCAGGGTCTTCTTAAGTGAATTTTTGGTAAAACATGGAGAAGCAGATTAATTTTGAAACTGACAGGAGTATATTCTCTTACTTAGAAATTCTGAATGGTTCCTTATTGCCTATAAGAGAAAAATCTAAGGCTCTTAGCTTAGCACACCCTTTGTAATTTACTCCTAAAACTTGTCTTTTCAGCCTCATCTCTTACCTTTACTACCAATGCATTCAGGTCTCAGTTACAGGGTTCCACTTACAGTTCCCGAAAACACCGTGCTTGCGGGCCATGCCTTTGTATTCAGATGCTGTCCCGGGACTGGAATGTTGCTCTTAGCTTCTGCTGATGCTGTTCCTGCCTAATCTTCAAGGCCAAGCTTAAATGCTGCCTCCAGTGGCGGCAGTGAGCACCTTCCTTCCCTCAGCTCCGTCCCTCAGGCTTTCTTCTATTACTCAACCATTGTTTGCATTTGTCCCTTTGGCTATTGTTTCTTTGCATAAACTGTGACCCCTTCAAAGAAGGAAACCTGTGCTATTGTCCCCAGACCAAGTGTAAGGACGAAGGCACAAGGAGTCCGAAGGAAAGGCATTGTTCCCAATTAGTGCTTTGGTGTTTTTGTGACAAGATGACCACTATCAGAAGTAGTCATTTGAGCATCATGGCTAAACACATTTACAGATACTTTTTAAAGTGTGTGTGTTTAGGGTTAGTTGGGTGGGAGGTCGGCTAAGCCAGAAAGCAGAGGCGAATTTAAATGCTCGGGATGAGTGTTTGGCATGGAAGTCTGGTATAATATTTCTCATCATTATTCTGAAAGGTTTATATATTTTCAAGAAACTTTTAGACTCATTAATGAGCACATTTGTGGCCCTTGGCTCTTTAATGTGATAAAAAGGAATATAGCTCTTGAGGTGACAGCTCTCAGTCTGTTAATAGGTCGTAAGAGACTATATAATGTTAATTTCCATAAAGCACAATGTAAATGAATGTTCTTTATTTGGAGGCCACAGACTTTCACATCTGAAATTCCATTTAGTCAGACAATAAGGAGCTCTTGTTCCAATGTCAGTAATCAATCACTCGAATCCCCCAGAATCAAGAAACCTGTCAGTCCCTTGTTTAATCAGAATTTTAGGAAGGATTAGTTCTGTAATGAATCCTTGTAAATTTGCTTTCAGTCTTCTCCCTGTTGATGACATCCTTGCATATGTGTATCCACATTTGCCTCTCGCTGGGAATGCATATTTGACATTTCAAAGACTACAAAATATGGTCTGGAAAATAAACACTGCTGTAGTAATTTTGATGGTTGATCATCTGTTTAATGTAATGTCAGTTAACTTTGAGACTATATTAGGCTGGCTTGATTTATTATCAATTTTCAATGCTATTTAGTTAGCATCCTAAACAAAAAACAAAACCAAAGAAAACCCCAGAAGATCTAGGGAGGATGAAGGGTAAAGATGGACTTTTTTTTGTGAGAATAATGGGAAAGTATTTTGATTAACTATAAGACACAAAAGGCATTTTATATTTTCAAAGGAAATAATATTCCAGACAATGGACCTATTGCTTTATTCTTTATTTTGTTTCATGATGTTGGTGAGCTCTACCCACCCTGCCCCCTTGGAAGAGAACAAAGACTTCTCCTTTTGGTTGTGTTGATTCATAAAAATAACCTTCTGTGGAATTCTGTAAATTGGTGTTGGTGAGTTTTGTCCTTATGACATTATTGCTTTTGTGTAAATGTTCAAGACTTCTGTTTTTTTTGTTCTTTTGTTTTCTTATTTTATTTTTTAACTGAGTGATTAATGTCATATAGACCCAGTTTTAGAATGGAGGTTGTAATTACATTTCAGATTCTGATTATGTGAAAAACTTAACTTGGAGTGTAGAAACTTTCATGTCTACCTAATTTTGTCTTTTGAAAATACAGCTATGAATTTAAGTATCTCACATATGACATCAATCTAAAAAGAGCAGATAATTCCCATTTCAGCTCAACAAACATTTTGTTGTATGCCTCTTTGCCCTGTGTTGTTCATTATAAAGGTATGCATTTAGAACTAAAGAAAAAGGGGGCACCTGGGTGGCTCAGCTGGTTAAGCAACTGCCTTCCACTCAGGTCATGATCCCAGAGACCAGGGATTGAGCCCCCACATCGGGCCCCTGCGTCGAGCCCCCTCATCGAGCCTCCGCATCGAGCCCCCACATCAAGCCCTCACATCAAGCCCTCACATCGAGCCCGGCATCGGGCTCCCTGCTCGTCAGAAGGCCTGCTTCTCTCTCTCTCACTGACCCTGCTTGTATTCCCTTTCTAGCTGTGTTTCTCTCTGTCAAATAAATAAATAGAATCTTAAAAAAAAAAAAAAAGAACTTAAGAAAAAGAAAGGAGAAAGGGGAAAGAAAAATCATCTCAAAAATTATTTTCTATTTTTATCAAAAGAACATGTACAATTTAAAATGTCAGGCTTTTTAAAAATTTATTTTATTTTAGTTTTTCAGTGTTCCAAGAT